>PYAF01004142.1:622108-647036 GCA_007407185.1 Glycine tomentella | reverse complement strand
CATTTAATCCTAACAATCCTAGATGAATGATTCATGCATGATATGCTCAATTGGATTATCAGATCATAAACTCCCTTTTACATTAATCAAATTGGTCTTCAAGCTTTCTTTGGAACTTTTCCTTTGAGCATGTTGAAAGCACAAAACCTTGAAGCTTGATCTTTGTTCATTGATGCTTGGCTTCATCTGAATCAACAGTTAGAGCATCGAATTGACTTATGCAGGGTCTTAGAGCGACTCTAGTACCTTTATTAGGCCGAGATAGATCCTAGTGAGGATCTATCAATCACCAGTTAAGTGACTAGCCTTAGAGAATTGAGATAAAGTAATAAAGGGTTATATGTAAAAGAATAATGTTTCTGTTCCTTTTAACGGTTGAGAACCGTTATTGATTGATTTTGATATGCCTTTATGTAGGGCGTGATACAGAGATTATTGGTGAGTGTGACCACGAGGTCGGGAGAGCCAGTGTAGCACTCATAACAGGTAAGCTCTTTGTTCTTAGGAGTGTTTCCATTGTCTGTGTTCCACCATACTCCGAGGGAGTGATGGTTATTGTATGTCATGATGCATGTATATTGAAATTGTGTGTTCTTGCTTTTTATTGAAAACATGTATATTATGTACACTGTGATAGTGTGGTGTGATTGATGAGATTCTCTGGCCAGTAGAATGGACTAAATATGGACTTCTCTTAGAGCAAGAGTTACATGGAACAACTCTAAGTGGCCAATATATGTATATGTAATAAAACCTGAGAGGAATGTACCTATCGCGTATGATCTTCTCTCGGAAGTGCCATATATGTCCGAGTAAGTCCTTGGAGAATGTACCCGTTGCGATTGATCTTTCTCAGGCAATATGATATATCTATATGTATATGTTGTATCTGTGTTATGATATACATGTGATATGTTTTGAGAGTCGTGATGGTTGGATTATGTATGATGCCAATTTTAATATTATATGCCATGGAAGTGAACCAGGGGGAGGAAAGACCTCCAAGGACCCTGAGTTTACTGAGATTGTTATCTCGCCCCTGTTGGGGATTACATGTTTTGCAGGTGATGCTCAGGGAGCGGAGGGTGGATCCCAGGGCAAGAGGCCCGCATAGGGATAGGTTCTATGTGAACCTTATGCATAGATTTTGAGAGCTTGTTGGCTCATCTATTTTGATTATGCCTTTTATTTTGTATCCTGAGGGGAGTATGTACAGTTTGATATATATATATATATATATATATATATATATATATATATACATTGTATATTATGAGAATTCACCATATATAATGTACAGTGGGTGTTGTTAATGACGTTTGATGACGTCATTTTGTTTATTGCTTCCAATTTGATTATCTGTGATAATTGCTGCGTTTAACGATCGTAAATCAATGTTAATGAATCGGATGTATACAGGTCATTACACAACTAGTCAGACGCCATTCTATATACTACACTAGGACATGACAATGCCACAAACGGATGGTAGATAACACTCTACTTTGACAAAGAACCCTATACCCACTTGGATTGAGGCAAGTATGCAACCATCATAATTGGAAACATGATTGGACAACTGAAAGAATGACTACTTACACAAGATTGTGTTGATCTAGCACAATTAGCCATCAAAGCAGCTAGGGTCTAGAAATTCATGAATAAGAAGGATTAGAGAAAATTCTATAGAGGCAGGAGAACTCCTCAAACCATATCCATGGTCTTGGAAGAAGAGGTGGAAGACCTTGATGATGACTTGTCTACCGACCAAATGGTGGTCAAGTTATTCAAAGGGAAGCCTTATTCTTGTCCTACTTTATGACCCTTCAAAGGAAAAGAAGCCAAAGGAAAGGTGAAGTACCTGAAACACACTAGAAGGGGGGTTGAATAATGTGATGGATAAAAACTTGGTCTTTCAAAAACTATTAAAAGTTTTTCTTAAACAAATATCAATGGACAAAAGGTTTCGTCCAATGGATTCAAAATTATGTTGTGCTTAGAAAAACCAGTTCACAAAACTTGGATATAGTAGTGTATAAGTGATTTATAGAAACGAACTAGTTATATAGAAACAGTAAAGAAAACACAAAGGTTTTATACTGGTTCACCCCAACTTTTAGGTTACATCCAGTTCTCCTTCAAACCTTGAAGGGTTCTACTAATCAAATCTTGATTACAACCAAGTATTCTCTATGCCACTTCTGGCTACAACGAGTACTCTCTAGGCTACTCCTAGAATTACATTTAGTAGTCGTACATGGCTTTCACAAACAATATATGTTTGATAGAAAATGTATTCTTAATCACTCAAAAGAGTGTTTACACAATAAGCTTGAATTCAATTAAACTCACTAATTTAGCAAAGCTAAGATTCACTCAATTTGCTCAAGTTTCTTTGGTGTAGTGGATTGACAACATTACAATACTTGTTCGTTTTGTCTCAGAATGTTCTCTTGTATTTCGACAACCTTAACACGAACATATTAAAGCTTTATATAGACTTTAGAGCTTCAATCCGTTGAGAGATCACATCTAGTCGTTGTCTAATAGCTTAGGCGCTTAACACAAGGTTGCTATTGTGCAAAGAGAGAAAGTGAGGACCATAAACGCTTTCTGCAACATATCTTCATAGAAGTACAATTTTTTTAGTGTCTCCTAGTGCTCAGAGCTGACTTTTATCTTATGAATCGAAGGAAATGTTAACAATAAAAGACAAAAGGAATTAAGAATGTCAAGACAAGACAATTTAAATCTTCCCTTTTGTGTGCTATGGAACAAGTTTCTTATTGAGCCTATGAATGTTACTTTCTTGTAAATGTTTTCAGTACTTGAGGATTGAGTAACTAGTCCATTGCTTTTGTACTGTGAGCCAAGTGCTAAAGCACTTGTCTTCTCAAGGTTGGACGCTGAAGCAATATCGTCCATTAACCAATACTTAGTTTTTGTCCAGAGCCTTTCAATTCATGCTTTTCTGCTTATATCTCATAGAGATATATATGAACCTGTAGCTTAAGCATGAAAAGTTAATACATAAAATTTATATTTTGTTAACATCAAAACCTTAGGGATTTAATTATTTGGTACAATTCAGTGTGACTTGGACACAACCAAACTTAACAAAAAGAGCCTTACATTTTTGACATATCCCAAGTGGAACAAATCTTTGACTATTTAGTTAAGGATCAACAAATCTAGCTGCCTGAAGGATAGAGAATTCCCACTCCATAAGAGTTAAGGAATAAAAGATATTGTAAGTGGTATAATGCTTATAGCCATTCAACGGCTAATTGTTTGGTGTTAACAAATACCATAGAAAGGGCCCTAAAGCAAGGACGACTAAGGTTAGCTAGAAAAGGTAATGAGGTGCAGGTGCATGTCATTCATTTTTCATCTGCTGAAATTAGTATGGTGTCAACATCTAGGGAAAATGTTAGGGGTAACCCCGTCAACAATGGAGACCTAAGAAAGAATCAAGGGATAAGGAAAGAAAAGAACATCAACCAATCAGAAAATTTGTGTTCCAATGCCTAGGCTACCAACACCAAGGCAACAAGGATTCATGTAAAGGTGATTCTACCCTCTAAACATATATTCCATAAAAAATTGAACTATTAAAAAATATTGGGTCAATCAGACATGACATCCTTGTAATCCTTAAAGCTCTGAGACATAAGTTGTGACAATTTAATGTCTCAATTTTTAAAACAAAAAGTATTTAAATCAACATTTATTTGTTTTAAGGAATTGACTTTGGTGTGGCAGCTCTCTCGATTCTACTTTTAGGACGTATGAGTTGTGTTGGCTTAGATATTTCAAAAACAATAAAATAACTAAAACACACACAAAGAAAACTCAAGAACTACGTGGACTCTAATTCTCTATTACTCCAAAATTTACCAACAAAAGAACTTTACCATTTGATCCCCCAACCCCTTGATCCCTTTATTGACAAAAAAAAATTATAATAAAAAAACGCAGAAGGGTTTTATCATGAATTCATTGATTTTTTTTTTACTTATTATCAACACTTTTGAGGCATGGATCGAGGGTAGTTTTTTTACTTCACAAGAGGGCATGTTGGATTATTCACCTATATACATCACGATCAATCCTTTTGTCCCATTCTTCAATAATCAGAAAGATCCTTTTCAATCATAAAAATACTTAATTAAAAAAACTAAAATATTGTATTGCAATGGTATTGGAATTCGAAACGAAATATAGTTCGAGATCATTGTATTATTTTTGTAGTGTATTTATGAATAAATGTCCGAACCTAAATATGTTATTTCTATGGGAGCCTGTACAATTACGGGGGGGGTGTTTAGTACTCATTCTTATAGTACTGTTCGGGTGTGGATAAACTAATCCCAGTGGATTTATTTGCTGGGTTGTCCACCTAAACTGGAGGGTACGAAGGAGTAGGGGACAATCCATGTTGAGTCTTATAAAATAAAACTTAAAATTTCGCCAAATGTAAATAATGGAATAGATTAATTCTCATTTTCTAATTGTTAATTGTGTTTTAGGGTGAGATAAATATTTTAAAAGGTATTAACAATTTGTTTAGTTAATTAGAGGTAACCATCTTTGAATGGATGTTGTAGGGTACTAACACCTTCCCTACCCATAATCAACTTTGAACCTAATTTTTGTTTTCAAAGACTATTTTTCTCTAAAATGGGATTTCAGTAAAAAAAAAAAAAAATTGGTGGTGACTCTACTAGTTTTTCAAAATGTATTGTTTTGAATTTTCATCATCCCACCGTGACCTTGGTTGCAACATATGGTGACTGTTGTTGTAAACCATTAGTGTTACTGGTGGTTGTGATAGTGGAAATCTCACTAAAAAAGTGAGGACTGAATGTAGTCCTGAGTTTGGAATGAACCAATATAAATCTGTTGTGTCATTTTCTTCCCTTTCCACTCTTTATAGCTTTCTTCATAATCAATGTTTGATACTAAAAGTTTGTGAAACAAAGAGGTTAAGTAACTCAAACACAATATTTTTCATCAAAGCTTTTTAAGATTAACAAAAGGTTGAAGTTTCATTATGAGCAAACTTTTTTCTAGAATTGTTAAGTTTTCACTTTGAGCTTGTTGACTCATGATCTAGGCGGTGCTACAAATCGAGTGACAAACCATTGGGTATGTAAGAAATTGGGTTATAGAAAGTAGTTTTCAAAATTTTAACACTTCTGAAAATTACTTTCCGATGAGAGGGTAATTTTGGAATTTTAATAAAAATATGATAAGTAGGTGCATGTAGTAAACATTGAGGTGTTAATAGAAATAGCCCAGAAAAGCCAAGAATTGAACTAGCATATTATCCTTTGTAGCGCTCATCATTGTGCTTACCCATGGTCATTTGTTATGGTTGCTTGTCTTTCTAGAACAACATATATCAATTTTTAAAAGTAATTTTCAAAACTATGTTGCTCTAGAAAAGGATTTTCGGAATTATGTTTTAACAAATACATAGTTTTGGATATCACTTCTCAAAATTGATATATTTTGTTCTAGAAAGTAATTGTTGGTATTTATAAACAAAATAAATATCAAATGTACCTTCTTCAAGAGCCACGATAACGGCTAATCGCTAATTGTTGGACACATACTTATTTTGACACTAGATGGTTTGTTGTAACTTTGATTTGTGATTATTGTTACTCTTATTTTGATTGTGTGGAAAAAAAATCATGTACATTGTATGAATGTTGAAGTCAACCATGGGTGTACATTGAAATGTAGTGCTACATGAATGAAAATGCACAGTATCACGAATAAATTTGATGAGAATGCGGTATTACAAAAACAAGTTAAAAGTTTAAAGAAGGGGTTCAATATTACGGTTCAAATAATAATATAGGGAGAAAATTAGGATTTGAAAAGTAACAAATATGGAGGGGTAAAGTTGAGGCTTAAAATGGCATGATTGATAATAAAAATTACAAACATAAGAGATGAGGTGTATAAATAAGGTTTAAAAGGGTATGATTGTTGAAACATAGGTTCTAGAAATTACTTTTTAGAATTGACTATGTTGTTATGAAAAAAAAGTTTTTGAAACTGTATTTTTTGAAACATAGTTCTAAAATTTACTTTCTAGAGTTGATATATGTTGTTCTGAAAAGTATTTTTCAAAACTGTTTTAACAAATAAAAGGGTACAATTGGATATAAAAAAGAGAGTAGAGATATTGTATTTATCAAATATTGGGTATAAATAGCAAGTGTCCTAAATTTTTGGAACATTGAACTCAAATAATACTGTTGTTCTTTGGGCCTTGTAATTAAATTTTAATTTTCTACTTTATTTTATTTGTTGGCCTCTCGCTCCGTTATATTAGTAATTAATTTATCTGCAATTAATTTTTAAAAAATTACACGATTTCATCTTTTACTCATATATATTGGAGGTATAGTTTTAAAAACTGACCCGGTGATCGACCCATTCAAGGCACTAGATTATTGGATCAATAGTCGAACTAGTAGGTCACTAGTTGACCTGCATGACTTGATCTTTAATAAAAATATGTAAATTTTATATCTGACTTAAAATATTTAAATCATTGTCAAAGTTCAAACAAACAAGTAACAATTATCACAAATATAAATAAATAGTTGAATAAGTTTAAGTTCAACATATGTTCCTACTGCCCAATATCTAATATAATATCTAATTGTATTCACTCCTCTCCAATATTATGGTGATGTGATAGGTTCTCCAATCAACTCACATTTTTTCAGTACAACATCTAGTTAAACAATGATAATTATCTTACTCACAACAAATTAGCAAACCAAAACATCAACTAACCCCCTAATATGAAAAGAAATTCAGCTTATAATCACATGCAAAATTGTCTTCACTGAGCAAAACAACACTTAACTAGTTCACGATAATAAAAACCAACAAAAGCACAAAAGAATAGCTTTCTCCTTTTATGAAACCCTACAACCATCACAAAAATAGTCACCCATGTTCCAAAAATCTTTCTCCTAGCGCATTAAAATTTACAAGTCTTAAAAATACAAACAAAATATAAACAACACAAGTTAGACAAATGACTATAACCAAAAAAAATATAAGTGAACCAGGTTGACGGGTCACCCGGTTTGATCGCAAATTCGATCGGGTCGCCCTGGGTCAAAAACACACATGACCAAACATAAGACTCAATCCGATCCCGTCACCGAATGGTAGTTCGACCGATCGAACCGACCAAATTCAGTCTGTGTCTTAAAATCTTGGTTGGAGGGTACATTAAGTTAAATTAGTTTATTTTTATTTTTAAAAAAGAGTAGAACAATAACAACTTTATTTTGTTCTATGCATAATTGACTTAAGATAATCAGTTAGAACATGCATATAAGAAAGCAGTGAAATTATTTTTCTATTCTTCCTTTTCATGAAAAATCTCTCAAACCTAAATTATGAAGTACTTTTAATTTTAAAATTAAATAAAAATTAATTAAAAAATAGTTATTACTTTTATTTTTAACTGTTGTGCCATCGTAATTGCCGTCGTGAGACCAAATGATAAATTGACTACAAGGCATAATCATCATTGAATATACTCTTGTTACTAGCACCTCTACCTAGGGATGGCAAAGTGGGTCAGCCCACCCAAAAGGGACTGGGCTGGCCCAACCCACCAAAAAAACGGGCCAGGCCGGGCTAACCCACTTTTGTAAAGTGAGCTGAAAATACTAGCCCGCCCCACTTTAAGTGGGCCAATCCACTTAAAAATAAATTAAAAAAGGACAAAAAAATTTTAGAAAACTAAGATATTTTATGAATGAGCTTAAGTCCTTAACTATTTGTGTATAAGAGGAGCATAAACATTTCAGTTATAAAAATATTGCCTTCTTGAATATCAAAATGTAGAACAAGAATAGGTAGTGCATGCTCTGAGACTCCAAAAATTATAGATATGTATACTCATGTTCTTGTGTGGCTTGTTATGACTCCTAATAGCCACCACTTCAATCAAATATGGATTTCATTACAGAAAAGTGTCAATACCTCAAGATATAAACAAGCAATTTGGACACACTTTGACAACTTGAATGCATCATCAATCACCCTGATATAATAAATCAAAGTACAAATAAGTAAAAGAGAGACATTTTAAATTTTGGCTGAATTATAATTATAATAGTCTACACAAGAAAATAAATATAGGACTAGGAGGTAAGAAATTATGAGACTTCATTCCTGAATCAAGGTCAATACCACTAAGCATTTGAGCTGCTTTAGACCATTGCTTCCCACATTCTATCTTATCTTTTGTCATATTCTCAGGAAGTTTCTCGCAGAGCCGTAGTTTTATTTTAATTTTTCAACCTTGTTCTCGACAACAAAATCCCAATTGCAGTTAACTAGTAATAACTAAATGTTTCCTAACTGTGGAAATGAGAGCTTGAAAATGACAATTGCAGTTAACTAGTAATAACAAAATCCCAATTGAGAGCTTGAAAATGAGGAGCACTAACCACATAAAAATCCTAGATGAGAAAAGAGACTTACCTGTGATCTATGAATTTCCTAGTCAGAACAATGTCATTAGATGAAATGACAACAACAAGTATTTGCTTATACTACTCTATCTTCTGCCTCTGGTCTACAATCACAGAAGCGCTTGCAAAGAACTCTCCATCACTGTCACACGCTAACAATTTAACATTCATGAACACAACGCAACCAAATCTATAAAACCTAAAAAAATTTATAAAAAAAAACTAGTATAGAATTTCCGATTCCTCAATATTACTAGCAAGTTGTAACTTCAATCACCATTAAGAAAACTAAATGTTAACAAAAAAACACTAAAAAAATAGTGATTACTGATTATTATGCAGCAGAGAGTGAAATCGGTTGGTGAGGTTTACTTATCGGTGTAGTGCGAGTGTTGAGCGTCGTCGACAGTTATAGGTTCGCCGGTGGAGGTTGTGATTCCTAAGTATTACGACTTAGCTGGAGTGGACCGGGGATCGAGGACGGAGACGCCGAGACTGCGGGTGCGGCGGTGCAATCGTGCCTCTCACTCTCTCTGCAGACTGCAGTGCGGGAGCGAGAGCATTTGTTTTCAGACTCTCTCTCTCTCTCTGTGAAGAAGAAGAAGAAGAAGAGAGTGAGCAAATGGAGATATCCAGATGGGTTTGGCGATGATGAGAGGGAGAAAAATGGAAACTTGGAACAGGAAGCGCAGGGGAAGATGGGTCTCGTGTCGTGTTCTGAACTCACTCTCAACCTCTCATAGTCTCATTCATTCTTATCTTATTTTTGGGTTGGTGGGCTGTTGGACCAATGGGCTGGCCCGGCTCTGGCCCACATTTTTGTGGGTTGGGTTGGCATGGCCCATTTAGTCAGTGTGGGTTGAAAGTTTCAGCCCGACCCGCATTTTTCTGTGGGCCAAATGGGCTGGCCCGCCGGGCCAGTCCCGTTTTGCCATCCCTACCTCTACCATCTCGCTCACTCATCTTTATTCTCATAAACCTAACAATTAATTCCACAATGCAATAGTTATATATATTGGTGAAACAGTTTATACTTTATAGAGCTTATGAGAGTTTGCTTGACAACTAATCTCCCTTACACTACTTCCCAACTTTCCTAAAATAAAGTTTCATATTGCAATTATCTGACATGTTTTATGCATTTCATGTTTATTAGTATAATCAAAATTATACATAATAATTTTAATAAAATTTGGTCAAATACTAAAATCCCTCCATGCTCTTGAATTTCTCTTGTGTACGTACTATTTAATTTCTGTCTGATTATAGCATTACCAATGTAGTAAAACAAACTAAAAATGGTTGAAAATTATATTTTCTATTTTAACAAGGAGAATATTTGAAATTTGTTAGCACCCAACGAATTTTCATCCCATTTTGGAGTAAAGCGAGATCTCCAATCGCTACTTCATGCCTAAGTCGAGAATTGAATTGAACTCTTAATTAAGAGATTTAAGTATTGAATCACTTATGTCAATAACTTTTAGTTAAAAATAATTATATAAGTTATTTATATTTAGTGAATTTGAATTAGTGTGATTTAATTAAAATTGAATTCAACTCTTAATTAAGAGACTCAAGTATTAATGAATCACTTATGTCAATAACTTTTAGTTAAAAAATAATTATATGTTATTTATATTTAGTGAGTTTGAATTTGTGTGATTTAATTAAAATTATTTGTAACTATAATTAAACGTGTTCATAGTGCACTTTGGTTCAATTTAAATATAACATCAAATTCTAACCAAACCAAATAAATCTTTTACGATTTGGTTCAGTTCAATTTGATGATTTTTAATTTTTTTAATCTATTTATCATAATTTAAAACCTATCAACTAAACTTACAAAGTTATTATGCATTATTATTTTAAAAATGAACTTTATTTTTTATTAATATATTTTAGTTGAAAATTATTGTTTTCACTTCTATTTATTATAAATAGAAAATTACATTACCAACTCTTTTTGTAACATAATAGTAATTTCTGCGTCACTTAATATTTAATACTATTTTTAACTATATTAGTACAACCTTTTTTAACATATGAAAGTAAAATATGTATCTTGATTATAAAGTAAAGGAAAGTAGTAAATTATTTAATACTTATTATTAATTATCACAATAAAAATCAATATAATTATAATATTTGATTTGTTCGATTTTTTTTTATATAAGATCTGAAAATCGAACCAAACTAGCAAAAGTATGTGGTTTTTTAGATTTTTTGTTTATGCAATTTCCAATTTGAGCGATTTTCAATTTTTTTGGATTGGTTTGACAATTTACAAATGATTTTGAACATTGTAATGACCCTTGATGCCATTACATAGAACACCCAGACTTTAATGCGGAAGATTCCCTTTTAATCCTTTTAAAAGCTCTTGAATTAATTTAATTAATGAAAATATGTGAGAAATTTTTGTGATACCAAACATGTCATATAAAAATCACACTTATAAGAGTCGTCAAGACATAAGACATAAGATACTTGTACCTTAAGATACTACATCATCAAAACATCATAAAGAAGACTCTAAAATAAACCTCAAGGGATCCCGTTAAGGGGAATAAATACAACACAAATCCATAAACATATCTAAACCCTAAGCTAGTCTCCACACTAAAACAAAACATAAGTAAATGACGAAGGGTCGGATTTCGCCCTTAAGTACGACCACCATCAAGCTCACTTCAACCATGAGTGACATGCTCCTCAGAAGCTTCATCATAATATGTTCTCATGTCAAATAACACAATCCTCACAGTTTAATAGAAAATGCAAGGGTAAGCTCATTTTAAACAAAAACATCGTATAATTAAAATAGTATAAATCACCATTCTTAACAGAGTTAAAGAAAATTCTTCACATTTTCAATAACAACAAAATTATACAACTCCGCAAGTAGCACACCTATCTCAAATAATAATTATTTATGCACATGTCTAAGTATTATGTTATGTCATGTCAACTCTTTACTCCAGCGAAATTTTCATCATCTGAGCCATTAACTCAAGCATATCCCTTAACATAGTCATACCTTGACCATTCGGGGGGACTCAAACTAATCCTAAGGAGAAAGTATGCTTTTATATATAAAAAAAATGGATGATGTAGGTAGTGGCTTACCTCGGTAAGACTTGCAAAGACCTTAATCGGTCGAGGGATTTGCTCACCCATCCATTCATTGGCTCATTCCTGTTAGTCACTACTGACAACCTCCAACACTAGGTTGAGGGCCCACCGAGCACCCTCAACTTATGTATGTACTCATATGTAATGTCATTCATCAATGCATGTATGTTATGATTAAACATCAACATTATATAACATCGTCGTTATACTTATCCACCACCAATAATAAAATTCATTTAATCAATAACTCAATCCTTTTTATATCGAGTTCAATCCATCATATCATCAATTTCATCACATACATCTTGTTCAATTTCTCATCAATTCACCATTCATATAATTCTCAACATCCATGAACTCTCACATCACATCACAAGTACTCATAGTCAATCACTAAATCTCAATATATGAATGTGAGTTGCTTGAAAAATAACAAGAAATTTATATCTTTTCATTTTAAAATCTACCAACACATCAAAACATATAACTTTAGAATTCAATTGAAATGCATGGAAGAAGATTTTGATAGGTACTCACGCTTAAGCAAGGTCCCTTTTTTTTCTCCCTTTTCTGACTACCCTTGCTTAAGCGTGACCAAATAGGCACTTAAGTGAGGTTCAGTTTCTTCCTTATTGTAATCTCATGCTTAAGCGAAGACAAGAGTGTGCTTAAGTGAGGTCCAATTTCTTCCTGATGAGAACCCTTTCGTGGATCACAAACTCAACATCTCAATAAACCCAAAATTAAAGGAAATTTTTGTAGAAGAAAAGGAAAAAGTGGATTGAGGTGACAAATGGGAATGAACAATGCCACAATTCCTAAGGATCGATAAGTTGAGGAGAATTCGCAACAAAGAATATGAATTATTTGATAAGAATTTAGGGTTCTACACAAGAACCAAGAGAGAACAATTCTCTCACACTTACCCAAAGCTAAATTTTGAACATCCAAGTTCTGATTTCATTCATAACTTTGTGAGATACATATAATTGTCCTAAGGCATATCTAGAGGTTGATCATAATGAACTCCTAATGACAATAATTATTTGAAGTTAGTGGCTTATTAATTTGCATGTAAGCTAACAACCACTTTTATTTTGCTTAACTAAATATTACAACTTTATAAAAACAAAACTATATGATATATCTTCTTGGGCCATGTTTGATCCTTATCACTTCCTTATTGCGCTTAAGCGAGGTCAAGGGTGTGCTTAAGCAACCAGTTATAGTGGCTAGCTTACTACTCTCACTTAAGAGTCACTCTAGGCTTGCTTAAGTGTGACTAACCTACAAGTTCATGTTTTTACTATAGAATTTCTTCCAATGGATTCCAAAATGAATTCCAACTCAAATCTTTCAATGTTCAACAAACAAAACAAAGGAAATACACACTTTAGCAACTCAAAAATCATGATTCAACACATGAAACAGAGATTTCAAAGATAAATTAAGTTTCCCCTTACCTACACAACCCAAGATGATGACTTTTTGAAGAAGGAAGGAAAATGAATGATCTTTGGGTCCAAGAGAGGAACTTTCTTCCACTCCCACAACAACCACACTTAGCAAACATCATCCACAACCCAAAGCCAAATCAAACACATCTCAAAATCAAGCTTTTACATGAAATTTCATGGGTGCTCTAAGGAAAACCAAAATGCCTCAAAGAGAGGAAGGTGGAAGATTATCTCACCTATGCACAGTCTACAATCACTAAAGCGAGAATAAAAGAGTTCCCTTTTTGCACATCACCAAAGCTTGGGGTTTCTCCAATGGTGGTTTATTTGAGAAGAGAGAATGAGAAGAGAATGAAGGGTTTTCTTTTGAATGAACTATATGAATTTGTGAGGTTTGGAGAGGTTTATGACTCTACAATTCCTCTCTCTTTGCACCTTCTTTCTACTAAACACACTTACACTCTCATCACTCAAAATCCCATCTTCCTAGGCCCTTAACACACCAAGAATCCACTAATATACATTAAACACATACTCAACATCACTAACTCATTGATTCATTCAAGTACTTAACTTAAATTCAATTTCTCTTGCAATTTAATTAAATCACTTTATCAAACAATTAATAAAAACACACCGTTACAAATACCCCTAACTATAATAAAGAAAATATTTTCTTTTGGTCTCCACTTTTTATTAGATTACTTTAACTTTTAATTACTTCTAATCTATAACTATAATAAACGGAATATCCATTTTAGTCTCCACTTTATATTGAATTATTTTATTTTTTAATTATCCACTACTTTATCCTTTAACTACTACCTAAACTACCCGCTACACTCACTATTCTTTTTCATATTATCATATCAAATTAACTATATTATAGAAAAACAAATATAATATTTTTTTAAAATTAAAAAATGTGGACAGACAAGTATGTAGTGTTTGTCTTTTCACTAATCCACTCTCAAAGGATGTGATGTAAGCATAGTGAGTAGGTCTAACCCATTATGTCTTATGGGAATTCTAATAATTTAATAAACAATGATTCTTAGACATAGTCTGCAATGTACTAAATTAATTGTTGTGTCCCTCCGTCCCATTTAGAAGAGAGACCAAGATTCCAATGAGGAGATATGAACATTTGGTTGAGGAAGAACCACAAGTTCTAATTTTTTATTGATTTTTGGTATTCCATTGCTTGAGATAAATAATCAATGAATCCAATCCTTTTAAAGTGAGAAACTCACTTTAGAGGGAAAAATGAGTAATTTTAGTTGTTGATTTTTTTAAAATGTCAATGTTAATTGTAAATTTGTTAATTTTGGTTGTTGATGAAAATAACCATTGATAGGCCTAATATGTTTTTCCTATATGAGATATATATCCCATTTTCAAATTTTTACTTATTCATTTTTTTTACTATCTGACATTTCCAATTTTTTGGTGTTGGTACATGCCATTAATGTCTACTCATTAAGTGATGACGTGACAGATGAAGTGTCACGTCATCATTACCACATCATTGCCATGTCAGCTAATAACAATTTTTGTTTATTTTTTTTATTGTTATTGTTAGCATCGACTAAGCTGATGCGAACTTTAGATATGAGATTGTAAAGCTATTAAAGTTTGTGCCTTATATCTTTGTGAATGCCTCGTCGACATCGACTCCTCCTCCATCGCCTAGAGCATCGTCGCAGGTCTTGCAAGGTTTGACTACTGTCGCTGGGTGGTTCATTGTCAAACCTTTTTTAGAAGCCTCCAAATGGGAACACTAAGATCTATTCTAGCACCTCCGACGTTCAAATAAGAGAGAACGAGAGCAGTGACATGATTAGGGTTTCGAGCAATGACAACAAAGAGGGGAGGATGACAAAGGAGTTCATAGATTGTGACACTGCTTCTGTATTCAATTGATGAATCTCAAATCTGAAGTTAACAACAACAATTACAACTAAGACAAATTTGTTATTGGCTGACATGAAAATGATGTGACAAGTACCAAAGCCAAAAAATTGGAAACGTCATGTAACAAAATAAAAATAAAAATTTAATAAGTAATAATCTAAAAAATGAGTATATCTCAAGTAGAAGCACATGCATAACAAATCATATTTGTGCTGGAAAATCAATCGTTAATTTTCTACCGCGACAACTATGAGTATTTACTTTATCTTTATACATGCACTTCAAAGAAATCAAATCTTTAGCCAATATCTATATTTTTAGGTATATACATTGTATAGAATGATCTAATATTATGTAAATATTAAGATTCTTGATGTACTATTCTGAGTAAATCTCACACTTTTTAAGCATCTTCATTCTTCATACTTGAGACCGAAGTACTATATATCCTTTGAGATTTATCTATAAGGCGACCTCATCGAGTTGGCCTCATATCAATCTGTTGCAAGATAATTACCTAATGATTAAATTAGCTTATCCTCACGTCCGGGAGGTTCTAGAAAGTGACCCATTGCCCCCAGTACTGGAAAAAAACTACCTCGGAAAGATTTAGGATCACGTTAAACACTACCTCGACACACTTTAAATACTGTTGATTTGAGCAGCTTTTTTCATCCCCGAGAAATCTCCCATACCCATACCGGAACAAGTGATATATGTTTTCGGCTGAATGCCTATTGAACTTTTCACTTGTAGTAGAATTAAAAAAAAATTGAAGTATTAACGAAGTAATATCGAACAAAAACAACAACCCACATAATGTCATATAGGAAAATCAAAAAAGAAAAAGATAATTTCTATCACCTTACAGAAGAATTTATGTTGTTTTTCTGGGACGAAAGGAAGAATTTATCTTGATTACATACGAATTACCACTTGACACGGTCTCTTGTTTGATTGAATTATTATTATTGTGCAGTTGCAGTATCTGTGCCCACACACTTACCAATTGCCATGTCTCCACAACTGGTAAGTGGTAACCAGCAGCAAATTTTGAGGCCCCAAATGGACCCTCAATGTCTTTGGTCCTTCACTTCGTTGAGGTCCATTAGGCATAACTATTGTCCCATCGATGTCGACAAAACTTACAACTTGCACTCAATAGGCCCATTTTGCTATTACTAATCTGCATGGTGTGCTCACATTGCCAGGCCACTAAACACTGTATGTACCAAAACAGGTCCAGAGTGGGTCATGTGAAAACTGATCTTGATTATAACCACCCAGCAGCATGTCTCTGAAATGTGAGGGTGCAGGTGGGCTCATGTTACAGATTTTGAACCATTCATCATTTGGGCACTATGCCTATCCAACTTGTTGAGCAACTTGAATAGTAGCAGTTAGGAGGATCAGCAACTTCCAATATTTATGGATATGCCTTCTTACATTAATTTCAATTCATATGGTTGGAGTAGTACTCAGTCTTGGTCATCTTAAGTAGTACCTCAGATTCGAGTTTCGTAGATGAAAAAATGTTATTGAGAAGGGAGATTTTACCAAGGTAGCTAGCTAGTCAGGTTCTCTAACAAAAATTAGTTATTGATAAAGTCAATAGATACTCTATGTAAGTCGCATGATAAGAATATAAAAATGTGAGATGAATTGTTGGCTTCATTTAAAATAAAGATATTAGGTTAGAGTAAAAAATTAGTTAATTGGTTACAAGTGTGTGATACTATATGAAAGTAATTAAAATGATATGAAATACAACATTTTATCAACTTGTTGGATATGTTTGATAAGAAATGACCTTACAAACAACTTAATCACTAGGTCCCATATGTAACAAAGAAATAGATATTGAGCTCTAATGGGTATTCTGATTCTAAGACACAAAGGCTGCTTTCTATGTCTGTCGAGAGTGGTCTTTTGCTTTGGGCTACAAGGGCCAGGATAATATTTATGAGTTATCTATCTAACCATACTTAGGCCTTTGCTCACTGCTACCATTCATTATTTCTATTAAGTCATTTCCTGTAGTTCCTTGAAAGTTATATGGGTCTCACTATGTTTTTAGGTCCATGCTGTCTCCATATCCTTTTAGTAAAGTGGCTTTGACCCAAGTTTTTTCCGCTCCGCATCCATATTATCCATCTACCCCTGTGCGGCGGTGCCTACCAGTTTTGTTCTGTATTTGTTTTGGTACAATTTTGTCCTCTTTTGATTTCTTCAACGCATATATTTAATTACAGCTAACGTTGTGCCTAGTTTAAGAAAGGGTATTTGTGTCGCATTTATTATTTTGCTTAGGATACTCGACAACTTGGTATAAATCTCAACTTAATTAACATAAGTGAGTTAAACCCCATGGCCGACCTACACTGGGATGTGCAAATGTGTTCTTTTATTTTATTTTAACAAAATTACATATAAATATCTTAATTTTTTATATTTTATGTCCCTTAGGGTATTCGATTCACAACTGGTTATACATACTTTTTACAAACAAAATTTTAGTTTTTCTACTAGTAAGTATGCTTATTTTAATAGATATTTTTATTCTTAAAATATTTATTAAATTTACTTTATTTTAATAAGATAATATTTTATTATTATTTTTTAGTTTCTCTGTTACCATTTACATGTATAGTCATACTAATCAAAAGGGGTATATGCTGGGACAGATTTAAGGTGGCTGGGGGCACCTGCCTATTTAATTATAGGAAATTCTGTTGTGATAGAGTAATAATAAGTATTGTTTAATTATAGGAGATTTTATTCTCTTATTTTTTGTTATCATATCAATTAACTATTGCTTTGCTGTACATAAAATCATGTTGTATCATTGTACAAAATCAGAAAAACAATACACTTTTTACTCCAATCCTTGTGTCTACTTTCTTTTTCTACGCGTACTTTTTGCTAATATGGTATCCCAAAACTTATCCAGACATTGATTACAAGATTTGAGATTTGACCATGTGAATATGAGTGGTCCTAAAAAATATCAAATTCATTATGATAACATTATTTTTGTTTTTATTTCCCTGCAATTGCATCGCAATTCTCAGCAAGTAATAAAACAAAACAGTTAGATATCAATTCATAATAGAAAACATTTCTCCTAGAAACCAACGTCTCTAATGAGATAGCAAACTAGAATAAACTTAGTGGAACATATCAGAATTATGCACTACTTCAAAAATAGCTTTTAACATTGCTATGTTAACATCGAAATTATGCACTACTTCAAAAATAGTTTTTAACATTGCTATGTTAACATCGATTTTCTGTAAAACCGATGTTAACGAAAATCCGGTAGCAATTTTGTAATTAAAAGGAAATGATTAACATCGATTTTATTAAAAACCTAAAAAACCGATGTTAACTTAGGACTTTAACATCTGTTTTCTTACCAAAACCGATGTTAATAGGAACACGTTAACATCAGTTTTACAGGTTCTTAAGAAAACCGATGTTAACGTATTCATTTAACATCGATTTTCCAGGTTTTTATGAAAACCGATGTTAATAAGAGATAGTTAACATCGGTTTTTCAATGAAAACCAATGTTGTTGTTTTGATAAAACCTAGCCCCCAAATTAATTAAAACCCTTCTTGCGCCTTTCTCTCACTCTCGCCTTCACTGCTCATTCTCTCAGCCTCCGCCTCCACTATTCGTTGTTGTGCTTATTCTCTCAGCCTCCATTGTCAGTGCTCACGGTGCTTCCATGGAGGTGTTGGTTCTCAGTGGTGTCGCTCATGGCATTTCCACTCTCTCGCTTGCAACTCTCGCGTCCCACAAGGTTAGCATTCCTCCTCTCGATCGCGTCCCACATGGTGGTTCTGAGTTCTGTTATGTGTGAATTAGATAGCTATTTTAGTTCAAAATTGTGAGACTGTCCAACAATTTTCTAATGTATAATTGATGTTAATCATGAACCTAAACACTATTAAGTTTTAATCAATATTTTTTATTGGTTGGGGGAAAGTTGTGGTGTTAGTGTCAAAGCTACATATACAAACTTGAGCAAATCAATATACCCAACTGGATGGATATAAGGTGTACCCGAAAAACCATGTATCCCGACAATTTAGTTATAGGTTTAGATCCTTAATGCTGGATCAATATCTTCCTAATAAGCATTATTTATTTTACAGATTACAAAGCAAGATGCCTATATTATATATTACAAACAGAAAAAGATTGAATTAATCATACTTCCAAAACTCAATCATTAGCTTCTAGGAAGATTACTTGGTCTATGCGTGGCGTGATCATAAGTGTGCACTTACCTGGTAACTTATCATTACCATTTAAAGGGGTTTTTCTATATTTACATTTTAGGATTAGCCATGCAGTCATGTTAGTTAATCCCTCTCGATCTCAAGCAAGCTAGCTTTGTAATAGTTGATGATAAGACTAATATTCACTCTAAAATTTGTGTTGACACTTTTTAATCATGCTTTTATGAGTGGACTAGATTAGGCAATGTTATATATTGGTGTATTCCATACACAATTGTCGGCTTTTATATATTGAAATGAAGTTTAGATGAATTTGGTTTTTAAAGTTATTTTACGTATTTTGTTAATAAAAGGCGAGGCTTAATCGACTGATTTATAAGGAAGATATTGTCTGGTGAAAAGTTTAGTTAGGTCAAAACATCTATTAAAAGATAATACAAGCGTTTTAACATGAGTTTAATAAAAATGAAAATCTTGTATGAAATAAAAGGTAATGGTGAAAATTATACTCTCGAAGGAGCTGAAAGTGGTTAGAACTTATGGTGCCAAATGGTGGCATTGCTACTCTAGTTGTTACTTTTGTGTGATGGTGATCATGATGAATATGTTCTTTGGTACCATCTTGTTGGATATTTAAGGTAATGGGAGCCTTATGGATTGCAAGTGACATCGTGGTTGTGGTAGGACACCAAGTGAATTGTTGTACCAATGCCCTGAAATTGGAGGTGTTGGCTTTGAGAAGGGTAATTGGAGTGCTCTTAGAAGCTCTAGATCTCCTTCGGATTGGTTTGAATGCACAAGCCTTTGGAGTTAAATTGTGACCACTTGTTGTGTAGTTGTGTGAATTGGTTGGGCTCAACACCATCATGCCCTTTGATGATGATGACATGGTTGAATCCATGAGTTTTTCTATGGATGGATCCATAGCCATGCCATCCATGAGAGGTTGTTGATAAAACTATGAATGCATTGATCAGCTATGGTGGTCATGTTATCGTTCATGAATTGGGGTGGTGGTAATGACTAATTAATTGGTGAAGGTAGTGCTCGATGTTATTGTTGAGAGAGTTGTTTTTTGAGAAAAAAAGAGTGCATAAGCTTGGTTTTATATATATAGCTAGTAAGTGATAGGGTGAGGGAGGGGCTTGTAGGATAATGAAATACCTATGGATCACTAAATTTAGAGTCAAGGACCAACAAGTGTGAGTTTATCCCAATTCATGTTCATGATTTTGGTTTATCCCAATTCAATCATGATTTTGACAAGAGAGAAGTAAAACAAGGACAAAAGCCAAAATCCCAATCTAAATCCCAATTATTTTATGCATTTCTCCAAATCCCACACGAATCCTAATCCCAAATGATTAACTCTAGAGGGAGGGAAATTGTGAAACCCACCGACACTAGAGGCATATATATTAATATCACTAGCGTTTTGTGTTGTTAAATATGGTCCCAAAGTCCTTTACTCATCCTTAATAGAAAAACTAATTTTCTGTCTTACGTGGTCCTTTAATAAGTTTGTATATGTGAGGTAAGTTGGACCCTTAGTTATATCATATGTCATAGTTCATAGATCATGAGATTTGAGGCGTACATTGGAGTGATTTAAAATTCTCCTAGTAGGATGGTGTTGGCAGAAGAGTGCACTTTTACTTTCAGTGCAATTCCTTTTATACCTTGCTATTTATGGAACTATTTTGAGAATAAGAGTAACAACAATGTCAAACAAGAATTAATATTGTTACACACTATTTAGTATATCTGTATAAAGGGATAGGTTATTTCTAGAAGTAACAATGAAGGTTGACATACTTTGATAGACTACAGTGTGTGCTCTTTTGTTTGTCTTGATTCAAACCAACTTTTGTAATCTAACACCACATGTATCATTTGTATGCAGTTGTCATTTGCCTCTTTGCATCCTCATTACCAGATTAATTGTTGGAGACTGTCATTGACCATCCTCTTAGGTACTTAAATGTAAATCAATTAAATATAGAATGCAAGTGATAGTCATTGATTGTGACTTATTCATTATGAGCATGTTAGAGAGTATAGAAGTATGTAAAAGGAGAGTGAACCCTAATGTAAACTCTAATGTTATATGTTCATTGTACGTTGTAGGAGATAGAACCCTTTTCCTGTTTGCCTTGTCATCACGACCTTCATTGTTGGACATTTCACACAGATCATCATCACAGGTGTGAATATGTTTCATATTTCTATTGTACAATTTGTCTTATGACTGTTTTTAAAATATTTTGTATGTCAAGTATGCATGTTGCTTTTTCAATACAATTAATGTTCATTATGAGTGAACCGTTGTTTCCCGTTTGAGACTCATTACAGTGATTCTTCCGGACAGTTTGGATTAATCATTGTATTGATTCTTTAATTGTCCGTTTGGACAATTTGGGAAGACTCATTTTTTATAGTATATTAATATGTATATGTTGAGTTTATTTTCTTAAATTTGATGAAATTTCGGTACAATGCATTTCACTTTGTTCTCCCGGGTGCATACTTGACTGTGGTGGAAGTCATGTCACTGCTTTCATGTCGTGTACTCGGAGATCAAAGTGAAATGCTGCCAAAATTTCGTCAAATTTAAGATAAGAAACTCAATCTATACATATGAATATACTACAAAAAAAAGTCTTCCTGAATGGGATAGGGCTACACCTTAAATGGAAAAAGTGAGGTTTTCATGCATGGAATAACTTTGTGAGTATCACAGAGTTATTAATTAGATGGATCGAAGTTGGATGAATGCAAGTCGCATCATGGTTGAGTATGAGGAAGGTGTTGAACATTTCTTACAA
This sequence comes from Glycine tomentella, assembly GCA_007407185.1. NCBI lineage: Eukaryota > Viridiplantae > Streptophyta > Magnoliopsida > Fabales > Fabaceae > Glycine > Glycine tomentella. Next base: position 624,932 of record PYAF01004142.1, on the reverse strand, counting down.
TTTACCTCGGAAAGAAGTTGACCGGATGGGGATGAAAAATATTTATGTCCATGTATCAATTGTTTGAATGGAAGACGCCAAGCACTGGACGACATACGGGAGCATCTTCTGTGCGATGGGATTAAGAAGACATATACCACATGGATATGGCATGGTGAATTGACAGACACGCAGAGGATCTCGTAAACTGAACCGCTTGATGTTGACATCGGAGATCGATTAGAGGATATGATTCGTGATCTGGGACATGAGTCTTTTGAGCAAGCACATGCCCCTATGTATGATACATCGGAAAGTGATTCGAAAAAGTCATTGTATCCGGGGTGCAAAGAGTCATTGACACTGTTGTCATCAGTGTTAAATCTGGTTAATGTCAAGGCCATATATGGGTGGAGTGACAAAAGCTTTAGTTCACTACTTGAGGTAGTTCAGGACATGCTTCTAGATGAAAACATGTTGCCAAGAAGTTACTATCAGGCCAAGAAGATTATTTGTCCGATGGGTATGAAGTATCATAAAATTCACGCCTGTCCTAATAATTGCATATTGTACAAAAATGAATTTCAAGAAATGCATAAATGCCCCAGCTGTGGGGTATCACGATACAAAGTGAAGGTCGATGACGACTATATCATTGATGAAAGCACAAAAAAAGGCCCCCCATGAAGGTGTTGTGGTATCTTCTGATCATTCCAAGGTTTAAGCGTCTTTTTGCTAATGAAGATGACGCAAAAGACCTTACATGGCATGCAGAGGGAAGAAACTGTGATAGAATGCTCCGACATCCGGCAGACAGTTCAGCGGAAGAAGATTGACTGTTTGTATTTGGAATTAGGCAAAGACCCAAGAAATCTCAGGCTTGCACTTGCCAGTGATGGAAAGAATCCCTATGGCAGTTTAAGCACTCAGCACAGTTCGTGGCCTATTTTGCTAGTCATTTACAACCTGCCTCCTTGGTTGTGCATGAAGCGAAAATATATGATGTTGTCTATGATGATATCAGGCCCAAGACAGCTAGGAAATGACATTGATATTTATCTAGTCCCTTGATTGAAGACTTAGCAAACTTGTGGGATGAGGGGGTTGTTGTGTTTGATGGGTATCATAAGGAGACATTCAAGTTGCGTGCAATGCTATTTTGTACCATTAACGATTTTCCAGCGTACGAGAATTTGAGTGGATACAATGTTAAGGCCCATCATGCATGCCCTATCTATGAATAAGACACAAGCTACGTACAACTTAAACATGGGAGAAAAACCATTTACACTCACCATCGATATTTTCTGAAACCTTATCACCCTTATCGGCGATTGAAAAAAGCGTTCAATGGAAGTAAAGAGCATGAAACTGCACTGATTATGTTAACTGGTGAGAGCGTTTTTGAGCGGGTTGAGGGCATCTATACTGTATTTGGAAAGACTCAAAAGAAGCTGAAAGGTTATACTTGCATATGGAAGAAGAGGTCGATATTGTTTGATCTTCCATATTGGTCTGATCTAGATGTTAGACATTGTATCGATGTTATGCATGTGGAGAAAAATGTGTGAAAGTGTCGTCGACATGTTGCTTAACATTCAAGGCAAGACAAATGATGGTTTGAACATTCGTCAAGATCTTGCTGAGATGGGTATACGTGAGCAGTTACATCCTAGGTCCGATGGTAAGAAAATTTACTTGCCTCCAGCATGTCACACTTTGTCAAGAAAGGAGAAGACAAGTTTCTGTCAGTGTCTGCGTCGAGTGAAAGTGCCACAGGGATACTCTTCAAATATTAAGAGCCTTGTACGGATGAAAGATCTGAAACTAGTTGGCTTAAAGTCTTATGATTGCCATGTGTTGATGCATCAAATGTTAGCCATGGTGATTCGAGACATTTTGCCTGACAAAGTGAGGCATGCTATAACTCGCCTGTGTTTTTTCTTCAATGTCATTTGTACGAAAGTCGCAGACCCTGTAAAGTTAGATAACTTGGAAGAAGAGGCGGCAATTATCTTGTGTCAGTTAGAGATGTATTTTCCTCCTTCATTTTTCGACATAATGGTTCACTTAATTGTTCATCCGGTGAGGGAAATTAAACTGTGTGGTCCGTTTATTTACGGTGGATGTACCCGGTCGAGCGATACATGAAGATCTTGAAAGGGTACACAAAAAATCTACACTGTCTTGAAGCATACATAGTTGAAAGGTACATTGCAGAAGAAGCTGTAGAATTTTGTTCAGAGTACCTTGAAAAAGCAAAACCTGTTGGTCTTCCCGATTCGCGACATGATGACAGAGTGGGAGGAAAAGGTACACGAGGGCTGCATGTTATAACGCCTGCTTTGCAGGAATTGCAACAAACTCATTTGTATGTCTTGAATAACAGTAATGAAGTCCTACCATACATGGTTCGTCATGAAGCATTACTCAAGGAAATTAATCCAAGAATGACGAAGAATAGGCTGTTGAAAGAGCATAACAAGACTTTCTTGAATTGGTTTTGTTGTGCGATTACGCGAATATATACGGCAAGTGCACCGATCGTTAACAAGTAATAAAGTAGGTAAGTGAGTTATCGTCTCCACAGGGATTGGGGTAATTTTTACAATAATATTAATTCTAAATGATTGGAAAATAAAACAGCAAATAAAGAGATAATTGTTGATGTTGGATGATTGGTTGAATAAAAACAGAATTTAAAATGTAATAAAATAGTAAGAAAATTTACCAATGGAAGAAACAATTGTGGTTAGGCACAATCCCTTTTGTCTCTACCTCCTTCACTTGATTGGTTTATTATCTTAAGTCACACACATGATAAATCTTTCCTAAATTCGTAAAT
>PYAF01004142.1:610106-622008 GCA_007407185.1 Glycine tomentella | reverse complement strand
CACGCGTGACACTCCAGAACTTGCTTCTTTTATTATTTATTCTCCTCTTTTGACCTGAAATTGCACAATTGGTATTGAAATTAGATTTAAACAATAAAATACTAAACTCAACTAATTCTAAGCTATTTACCTAAGTATTTAATCAAATTCTAACCTAAAACTAGACTAAAAACAAGATGTGTTTGCAACACATCAGGTTTAAAGATACAATATTTAGTGATGAATTTGCATCTGAAACAATGAGGAAGTTAGCAGATGGGCCAAAAAGAAATGTTAGAAGTTGGAAACGATATCAACAAATACTCCTTCTACACCAAACAACAAGATGAGAAGAGCACAATGCAAAACAGTGGGGTTAGCCTAAGGGCTGAGTGATAAGCGCTGTATTTCAGTTAAAATCATGTTTTAAATGTTGGCACTTATCTTTTGATTTCATTAACTTTGCTTATAAATTTCCCTAAACCTAGTAAATTAGCACCTTATACTTGTATTTAAAGTGTTTTGGAAGATTAATCCAATCATGTTTTGTATTTTGATAGATTCTATGGATTTCCATGGCTTCTGGATATCAAAGCAAGCAAAGAAGGCTTATATAGCAAGTATGGGAGGTGCAACAAGCATTTCAGGCCCAGAAACCAACATGGCCCAAAGCTTTCTTCAACATTAAGACTTTAACTCGCCCAGGCGACCAACCATAGTGTATTTTGCTCGCCCGGGCGAGCTACAAGTTCCAAAAAGATATGTTAAGCTGGCCCAGGCGACCAAAACATGAAGAAAATGGTGGCCTGGGCGAGTGAAGCTGGCAGGAGGCAAAAATCGATAAATAGGCCACGAAAATGGAGAGGAAGGCATGCATTTTGCTTTCTTTTCTTGCCTTTGCTTATTCTTTAGCTTAGGAAAGTTAAATATTAGTAAGTAGGTAGGTTAGGAAAGTGAGAGAAGTGAGGATTAGTGTGGAGACTCTGCCGGAGAGAAGCAGTGATGGGGCCCTTCAGCAATTCTTTCCGTGACGAGGTTTTCTCCACTATGAGTAGCTAGCTTCTCTGAGGTTGGATGTAATCTTCTTAACCCTATATCTCTTTTAATATTTATGCATGAATCATTCTATTTCTTATTGGTAATTTCATTCTGCGTTTAATGCTTGATTCTACTTGATCACTAGTATCATGAACTTAAATCCTAAGTGAGACTGGAAAGTAATCTTAGGGTTTGAACTAAATGAATTTACTCATTACGTTACGTTGCTAGGAATAGGGCATAACATTATGATTGCATAAAGCACGCGATTATAAATCTTAATGCTGGCATATTTACTTAAATATACGAGGGATCGATATTCGGTAGATATTCTTAGAACTTGAATGCGAGGAATCAATTCAAGGTAACATAGTGTGCATCAATAAGAATAGACGATGATTTATGCGTGGTAATATTAATTGAATATAGAATGTTAAGAATGATGAAATCCAATCCCACTTTCTCCCAAATATATTTCATTTTCATTAAGTGTAGTTATTTTACTTGCACCACCAAATGAAATTCTGCTCAACCTACTTGTACATAACTATTGAACTGTTTAATTCTATTTAGATTAACTGAGTAAGCTCAAGTCCCTGTGGAGACGATCTTATAAATTTTGAAACTTACAACGACAAAACGGTACGCTTGCCATAAAAATACCTAACACTGAGTCGCAGCACTTCGCTACTGTGCATGACCACAATTCACGTTTGGCGTGCTTGCCTTACTTTGGAGTCATTCATGACATCTGGGAGCTTAATTATGTTAATTTCACTGTGTGTGTTTTCAAGTGCAAGTGGGTTGATATCAATAGCAATGTGCGAACCGAGGACTTGGGATTTACTTTGGTAGATCTTAATAAGCTAGCTTATCAAGATGATCCTTTCATCATGGCAGAACAAGCTCAACAGGTATTTTATGTTCAAGATCCGTGTGACGAAAGGTGGTCAGTGGTACTACATGGAAAAACCATTGGCATTAATGTTGATGATGATGACTCAACCGTTGATACAAGTGTCACTAGATTCTCGACACAAATACCTAACGTCAATAGTGAAGACGAAGTTGACGACGTTCATGCAAATCGTAATGATCATGATGAAGGAGAATTAATTAACATCAGTTAATGTAATTGTCTCTTTATGTCAACTTTTTTTGACTTATATAATTTCATATGAAACCTAACTTGTCACTTAACTTTACTTATCTGTGTTTCTGTTTTTAATAGGATCATGACTACACCACCGAGCTCTCCTCCTCGTGCCGAGTCAGCACCTCCTCTTAAGTCAGGACCTTCACCGTCTACAGCGAAGAAGACTAGGAAAGCAACATGACTGAGGTCACTGGCTACTAGAGCTCCTGGTGCTGACAGACTGGTGATCCATGCGGATCCTCTCACTGGGAAGGTTGATGGTCCTCAGGCAAAGAAATTGAGGACGTATCTAGGGATCGTGGCCAGAGACAAGGTGGATGTCACGATTCCTAATTGGAAGGAAGTTTCTACAGCGCAAAAGGAGTTGATTTGGGAGGAAAATCAGGTATTACAACTTAAAGGTCTACTGTCATTGGTTTTAGTTATACAATTTAAATGTTGTTGTAACTGTAAAAATCACTTCATTGTAATGGAGGCTGAATTTGATATACCTGAAGCGTCCGACCAACAGACCAAGAAGAAAATTCTGCAGACAGTCAGAGAGTTCTGGAGGCAGTTTAAGTCAGATTTGACCAGGAAATGGGTCTTGACAGAAGGCAAAGACGACAATGTCGACACTGTATGCAAAAAATACGGCATTAGTAAGGAATAGTGGACCCAATTCTGTCAGAGTCGTAGAGCCGCTTCCTGGGAGGTTAGTTGTTTTACAATTCCACAATTATGTATTCAAACAAGCTTTTTTTTTTAACCCTATATGTGTAATTTTGTCAAGATGTTAGAAAAAAGGCCAAAGCCATCCAGAAGCTGAACACTCCCCTTCACGTGTTGTCTCGCGGGGGTTACAAGTTGTTAGAGAAGAGGTTGATGGAGGAAAAATAAAAGAAGCAATTGGAGGGAGCAACTCGTGATGACAGCATGGAGACCATCATTCATCCTTTGTCCCCTGTGCGACTACACATGAAGTGGAACCTGGCTCACACTAAAAAAATCGGGCAAATGACTTCTAAGGCGGCACGTGAGATTGCTGAGAGGATTGTAAGTCAAACAACAAACTGGTACACCTTGAATGAATTTTTGGCTCACAAATTACAAAATTAATGTTCTACTTATCTTCATTGCAGGATTCCTTAGATGAGCAATCCACACAGGGTAGCTTTGTCCCCAGTGGACGTCAGAATGTCCTGACTGTAGCCATTGGACAACCAGAGCACACCGGCCATGTCCGTGCTGTTGGAGTCGGTGTGACCATGTAAAATGTAGGAACACTTCACACTTAACCAAAAGGGGGGGTGAGTTGGTTAGGTTTGGTAAATTAAAAATTTCTTAGACAAAATCAGAGTTTCCCTTTAGGATCTTTATCACTTTTGAAACCAAGAATCCTTATTCAATCAAATGCTCAGCCCAAGGTATCCAATAGCTCAAAATTTAATTGATAACAAAGCAATACAATCAAGATGGACAGAATATAATCAAGATAGAGATAAGAATCAAAACACAAAAGATTTATACTGGTTCACTTCAAACACTATGAAGATACATCCAGTTTTCTTCCACTCAACACTAGAATGGAGTTCCACTATTATAAAAATATTCTTACAGGCTTTTACAAGAACCTCCCCTTTATCAACCCTAGATAAAGAACTGAAATCTAAAACCCTATTAAACTTCTAAGGAGAAAGATCCAGAGAACACTACTCTGATCTTTAAGCTAAAGAACCCTTCTCTAGTCCCAAGCTTTAAGAATCAAAATTACAATAGCCAATTTAATACAAAATCAGAAAAGAATTACAACCACTGATTAAGGAAAGAAAACACCTGATGATCCAGTGAATGATATGCACATGAATGAATAAACCAGGTTGAATGATGAAATTAAAACTCAGAACATATCCTTCCTTAACCTTTTAAAAGTATCTTCTTGCTTCAAGAATCACTTAAAAACCCATAAGTGTTTTAGTGGAAGCAAGAACTCATAGAACCCAGAAAATCACTAAGAATGTGTTTAGAAAGCTTATGTAGGCTCAAAATACGAATTGATCAAGTTACAAAACAAGCTGAGCCAAGGTTCTATTTATAACAAACTTTTGTAACTGCCATTAATCGATTAAACGCGCCCAATAATCAATTATTTCACTTATGTAATCGATTAAATTAACCTTGTAATCGATTAAAGTGTTCTACAAAAATCTGGATATGAGCAACGAACAAAATAATCGATTATTCCGTCTTGTAATTGATTAAGACAGGAAGCTTCATAAACTTGAAATACACTGTGTAATCGATTTCGGATTCTGGTAATTGATTAAACCAGGAAGCTTCAGAAATCATATTGAACTATGTAATCGATTACTATTTTTGGTAATAGATTAATGCAGCAAACATGTTAAGCACAGGCATATGATGTAATCGATTACTAACCTTGGTAATCGATTAAGACAGGAAGATGGCTTTTTTTGTTTAGCCTATGTAATCGATTACAGCACTTTGGTAATCGATTAAAATGTTCATCAAGGAAGATTTAAACTAAGGTAAAATAATCGATTAATCCGATACGTAATCGATTACTTTGTTCTTGAAAATTTTTACAGAATGAACTAAGAACAAAATAATCGATTATTACTTTAATGTAATTGATTAAATCAGTAGAAAACTTATTTTTCAAAAAACCTTTGATTTAATTCAAAAACTTAAACAATTTATCAAAGCCTTGTGAATTTTATTACTCAAACTAATTGACATAATGAATGATGTGAATGCAAGGCACTTGGATCACTAGAAATGCTTATTCCTTTTACATTTAATCACAAATTAATCTTCAAGGATTCAATGCATGTTGAAAGCTCAAAACCAAGCTTGATTCTATGTCCTTTCTTCAAATAACTCCTTTGAAACCAACAACCATCACATAGTACTTCGGATCGGCCCCATCAGTCTCCCGCAAGTCCAAGTCATCAATGGCGCCTGAAGACTTGTCTCTACTGAAAGAAAACATCAGGGAAGAGCTGGAGCAGTCGATCACTGATAGACTTATGCAGTCGATTATTGAGAGGGTTACCTAGCAGTTGATGATGTCCTTCAGCCAGTTACAGTCCCAGATGCAGTCGCAGATACAGTCTCAGGGAGTCATGCCGCCTCCAGATGTTCAAACATGTTTTTTCTTGGTGCCCGTGTCAGCACCAAGGAAAGTTGTGTCGATCCCTCTGGTAATGACCCAAACACCGGTGCATCTGACAGGCGTGGGTTGTATGTCGACGACAATCCTCCCTGCCTGGTTGCTATTGGAAGACTTTATGAGGGGTTGACAATGGTGCACAGTGTCCCTCTAGGGAATGATCAAGTCAAGATGGGTGTTGAGGAAGTTTGAGATACTGATGCTCGCGTCCTTGTACTCACTGACGAGGTTCAGTTAGTTGGGCAGGCCCTTAACACTTTCCTTGCTTGGCCAACACATCTTGTACAACCTATTTTGAATAAGGTATTTCATTTTTGCCTTCTTTCTTGTCATTTAACATTCATTTGTCAAATATAAAGGTAAGACATTCGTTGACTTATGTTTGTTAACTGTGTAGGATATACAGGGACCTCATGTACTGGCGAAACCTGTAAATAAGCCGAAACATGTTGAGGATCCCTTGTACCAGATCGCATCGACCATCCCTGATCTTTACTTCAGACCGATGCAGGTGCCATGGGACCTATCATTGTTCGGGGTGCATAATGACAAGTTCCCATTGTACATCAAGCAGGAGGATATTTCTGAGATCATCCATGGTGGTCAATGTCTGAACATCTCCGTTATACAACTGTGGATTATGTAAGTCACTCTCCAGTACCTAACGTTACACATAACACATTGTTTTATGTTCATGCATTATTGACTGTATTTATAAAACAATAGGCATATAAATGAGTTATGTCTGCAATCGGATCATCCCGATGTGTATGGATTCATCGAGCCACAGTCCATACAGAGATCTGGCCAATCTCAATTTGAATTCGAGGACTACATGAAGAAATGGATGCAGAGTTCACAGAAAGATGTCTACCTTGCAGCGTACTTGAATGGGTAATTAAGTAAAAATGTACAAAACAATTTAATTAATGTGTGCAGTATAATAACTTATTTTTGTCCACCACAGTTCATATTGGCAACTGGTGGTCATATGTCCTAAGGCCAATGTTATCGTGTGATTTTGTTCATTGCACAACAGGCTTGATAACTACCTGAAAGGAATTATTAACAGGTATAATTTGTAACACATTTCTATTATTATTTCTAACACATGAATATGTTAATTGTACAATATGCATGCATCTTTCTCTTAACCAGTGCTTTGAGGCTGTACATGACACTGAAGGCAATAAATCAAAGGCTACTACTAAATGGATTGCGCTTAAAGTAAGTCTTTTAATAAATCACAATTTATGTATTCAAAATAATATTTATTACTATTTACACTAATTTTCCATTTAACTTTGACCATGTTATTGAATTTAGTGTAATAAGCAAAGAGGAACCACTGAGTGTGGCTATTATGTCATGCATTAGATGTCGACGATAGTCCAAGGAGGCTTCAAGGAGAACTGGGACATGGTAATTGTCTAATTTAAAATTAATTTTATTTTTTTGACTTGTTGTTTTATACTTTTCAAATTATGTTTTATTATGTTGTGTAGTATTTCACTGATGAAAGACCACTTGAAGCCCAGAGATTGAAGGCCATTAGGGTTGAATGGGCTAAATTTTATCTTAAAGTTAGAGATGAAATATTAGGTTAGGTGGTTAACAGATTTTTAAGCAATTGTTTAAACATTAGGTTATATGAAATCATTTTTATGTACATTGTACTATTGAATTTAAATTTTTATTGAAATTTTATTTTATTGAATTGTATTTTGAAATTGGCTGGTTGGATGTTTGGTATTTGATTTACAGGTTGATGAAGAACTGCTAAAATAAAAAAAAATAGAAAAAATATTAAAAAAATAAAAAAAAAACAACATCGATTTTCATAAGAAAACTGATGTTACGTTACAATACAACATCGGTTATCAATGAAAACCGATGTTACTGTCATGTAACAACATTGGTTCTCATTTAAAATCGATGTTATATTATAACTTAACATCGATTTTCTTCCGATGTCCCTATGTGTATACAACATCAGTTTTCACAAGAAAACCGATGTGGTTACGTACACAGGGACATCGGTTTTCTTTAGAAAACTGATGTTGTTTATATCATATCAACATCGGTTTTCATTTAAACCGATGTTGTGTTGTAACTTAACACCGGTTTTCTTATGAAAACCAATGTTGTAGTGTACACTTTACATTTTTTACGTTTTATTCGTTACATAGCGACATCAGTTTATAATTAAAACCGATGTTAACTTCCACACTTTCAACGTCGCCTGATTCAACATCGGTTCAAAACTGTTGTCGAATGTCAAAAATAGCCGATGTTGAATGTCATTTTTCTAATAGTGACCCTGTCCCTTTGATTGAGTTCTGGATATGTCCCTGAGTATAAGACAAAAAGTTATTCAAGTGATTGAAAAATGGTGAGCGACGAGGGTGAGGTTAGGGTTCTGCAAGACGGAGAGGCCGATCAAAATACGAAAAAAATGAAATTCTGAGACAATGTTGATGGGGAGAGAGCAAATGGGGCTATGCTTGATGGTTCCAGTGGCAATACTTCATATAAGAAAAAGCTTCTTCTTCCTTTTGTAGGGATTGTTATGACTATGATGTGGGGGTGTTGGTCCTGCTTTTGATAAAATTGATGATATGGAGGCAAGCCGTAATGAAAAGAGTTTTTTTTTTTAATCAACAAATGTTAGATGTTAATTGTTAGTTTTTTGTTGGCAGGGGGAATCAAACCCACTACTTTTTCGTTCTTTCTCCTTTTACCACCAAACCAACCTTATAACTACACCGTAATGAAAGGAGTTATGGGGAACAAAAGGGTGAACTTGTCCAGATGATCCTTGTCCGGATACAACAACTTTTGATGAGGTGATGACTATGTGGAGTAGCACTTAGAAAAATTCTCTCGTGGTCCATGTTCTAGGGATGATAGAGGTCTATTGCAAGCTCAAGGCCAAGAAGGAGAACTTGAAGAACTTTCTTTGGTTAGCTTTAGAGGACCTATGATAAAAGCTAGAACTCAAGCCATTCAAGAGAACATCAAAGCTAACTTGCACCTTTTAGAAGCACACTAACTCAAAAAGAACAAGGGCTTGATTTCATACCCTCAAGTTGAATTTAATTCCAGCACCTTTTAGTGGGAATTGTGTAAATAAGTGTATGTGCACTTGTATGTAATTTTTTAGCACCTATGTAAGCTTGTAAAATGCATATTGGCACATGGTTGATCAGCCATGAGTCATCATTTGAGAAGCTTGCACCTCAAGCTTCATTTCATTTATCATTTCACTTGCATTTAGCTTACAATTTCATGGCTATATAAGGCTAGCCTAAACATATTGTAGACACTTTTGGAAAATTAATAGAAAGTTGAAATTTCTTGTGAGAGTTTCACTCTTATTTTTGTGCAAGAACTTCTTGGATCTTATCAATGGCTTTTCAATTCTATTGTGGCGATTCTTCCTAGACTTATTGGAGAGCTTCTCCATGGTGTCATCCATCTTCATTCTTTGTCTTAATCCATCTTCCATTACTGAATTCTTTGGAGCTACTTCACACCATTTTTGCTTCACATCTTGACTGAGAACTTGAGTTCTTGAAGAGTGAGTTTCATTGCAAAGTAGATTGGGGAAATCAATGTCTAATGAGGTTAGACATACATTAAGGGAGGAGAGTAAATTTTAAGATGTTGGAAGCTAAACTTCACAGGGACTGGGAGAAGGTTGGGAAGATTCAGATAATTGTTTTACCATGTAACTTTTATGTGGTTCAGTTTACGTCTCTAGCGGACTATAACCGTGCACTTTTTGAAGGCCCTTGGATGATAGTGAATCATTATCTCCTAGTGCAACGATGGCACCCATTCTTCTAAGCAAATGCATCAATAGAACAAAAGATGGCTATGTGGGTTCATATCCTAGGCCTTCCGTTGGAGCTTTTCAATGAAACTTTCTTAAGGAGAATAGGTTTGAAACTGAAGGGTTTCATTAAGTTGGATCATCTAACCTCTATACACTTGCGTGGTCACTTTGTGAGGTTTTGCGTAGAGATTGATTTGATGAAAACACTGGTTCCATCCACAAAGGTGTGTTGTGTTAAGCTACAGTTGGAAGATCAGGGATTGCAGCAAATTTGTTTTTCATGTGGCAAGTACGGTCATCAACAGACCATTTGTCTTGAGGGTCCTATTCCGGAGGATGTTGCAGCCATTCCTGTGTCATCGAAAGGGGTGGTGGAGAACCACATTGGGCCAGAGGAGAAATCAAAGATGAAAATAATTTAGGAATGTATATATGAAAATAATGAAAATGAAGATTTGGTGGGACTGTCTCAAGAAAAGAATGAAATCAATAACACTCAAGGGGGTGAAGATTTCGATCCCTAGATGTTGGTTAGGTGGGTAAATAGAAGGAAGAATAAATTGAATATTTTGTCCCAGAATAATGCAGATTCAGTGCAGATATATGATAAGATTCCCAATACTAAGGCATCAAATGGCTAACAATTTGAGGCCCTCAATGATTTGAGGAGTGGGGGCAATCAAATTTTGGATAAGGCTTCAAAATGAATGGAAAGTAGCCTGGAAGATAGGGGTGCAGGTTCTGCAAAAGGAGTGGTCCCTACAATAAAATACCAACACGTAAGATTTTTTGACCATAAGGGTTCAATAAAAAGAGCAAAAAAAGTATGACATTTCTAAAAAGTCTACTCAAAACATAAAATTGTGAGTTATGAGGAAGAACCCATCCCGTGCAACACGAAACAAATCTTATGATGAAAGATCCAAGGACATCCTTTAGGGGAAACCAAGTCCCTCTCTAGGACAAGTGTTCTCTCCACAGGTATCAGAGGTGGTGAAGCCCACAAAAGAAGATCTCCAAGAGCACAAAAGGAAGGGGAATGAGATACTCCATTTTGATGCGCATCATGGAAAAAGTGACAGGAAATTATGGTATAAAGACATTGATCCATCTTTTGATGAAAAGATCAAGGCTGAATTGGCAGGTAAATCTAGTGTGTTGGGGACCTTGAGCTCGGTGCAACTCGAGGAAATTGATAAAGGAGGAAATTATGAAATGATTGTCGATAATTCTAGGATGACCAATCTGAACCAAGAAGAGTTAAGCCGTAGCATGGCAAATATCCCCCTCAGAATTAATGAATTTTATTGCCTGGAACTGTAGAGGCACAAGGTCACAAGGTTTTAGCCAACTTGTTAGGATATTAGTAAGGAATATAGTGCTTCTCTTCTGTGTTTGTTTGAGACACATCCAAATAAGGGTTATGCTAAAAGAATTATTAAGAGAGTCGAGTTTGATGGTTCTTTTATTCAAAAGGCACGAGGCCACTTAGGTGGTATTTGGTGTCTATAGAAAGGGTGTAAAATGAATGTGGATATTCTCGCTCATGATCAGCAATATATTCACATGAGTTATGTGGAGGAGGGCCAAAGTTGGTTAATTACGTACGATAGTTTATGCCAACCCTCATTACCAACAACAAAAGGTTTGTGGAATACTTTTCAGGATATTACGGAGGCAGTAGAGGAGCCTTGGGCTCTTATTCGTGACTGCAACACTTATTTAGATCCATGAGTATCAGGGTGGTTTGAACTCATCTTCTTGGAGAGGCTTGCTTGACTTTGAAGAAGTGCTCCAAGACTGTGATTTAGTTGATAGAGGCTTCCAAGGGCCTGCTTTCACCTGGAAACACAACAACTTGGAAGAAAGACTTGACCGTTTGGTGTTTAATTTGGCTTGGTGTTTAAAATTCCAGAATGCAATGACTCCTTACCTTCCTTATTTCAAGTCCGACCACAAGGCGATTATGGTGAAGATGGATGATTTCTACTCCAGAAATAGGAAATAGAGACCTTTTCATTTTGTTGTTATTTGGCTAACACATTATGATATTAAAAGATCGTACATGACTTTTGGAGGTAGATGCTCTCTGGAATAAGCACATGCATTCATTACAAAAGGTGCTTTGTAGACACTACTACAAATATGGTATTTTAAGACGGCGAATTTAAGACGGTTGCAGATAAACCGTTTTAAAAGGAGGGGCGGTGGCATTTTTGAAATTAATAACAACATTTCTAAGACGGTTCCCATTTTAACCGTCTTAGATTGCTGAAGACGAACATTTCAAAGACGGTTCCCATTTGAACCGTCTTCGATGTTTTGTTTTCAAAAACGGGTTAGGTTTAGCACCGTCTTGAAAATGTTGGGCTAAAAGTGGAAACGCGATCGTTTTGTAGTTCAATCCCCTCACCAAAAAGATACTCTCACAGTCTCACTCTCGTGCCCTACTCTCACTCTCGTGCTCTCGTTCCCTTGTGCTCCCGTTCCCTCTCTCACTCTCTTGTGTCGTCCCTGAAGGTGCTCTCGCTCTCCTGCTTCGTTTCGTTCTGCATCTCGTGCATGTCCTCAGCTCCTCCCCATCCATCAAGGTACTTGCATTTCCGTTTACCTTTTAGAAAATTTGAACGGACATTGTGTTTGCTTGGGTTCAACACCCATGTGCTTTTTGAGCAGTAGCATTGGTCCCTACATCCACAAAATCACCTTTTTAGTAATG
>PYAF01004142.1:594495-606883 GCA_007407185.1 Glycine tomentella | reverse complement strand
AAGACCTAATGGAGTGGGATATAGATTGGCGGACGGTATGTCTTAGGACGGAGTGGAGAAAAGCTATAAGTCTGGTGGAGGGTTAAACCCTTTAGTAGTTCTATGTTCCAGTTGTTCCCTTGTTTTAATTCTTTTCTTCTTCTTTTCTTTTCTCCTCTCACCATTCTTTTATTTTAACTTTGTTTCTCTCTTTTGTTCTATTTTCGATTTATCATTGGGTTCATCTACCACCGACCCCAATTAATTTGGGTTAAAGGTGCTGTTGATGTTGATAATGATGATGATGTATTGAAATCACCGATGTTAAAAGTATCAATGTTAACATCAATTTTAAAAAAATCGATGTTATCATACACTATACAACATCAGTTTTTTAAAAATTAATGTTGTATAATAAGAAATACTCAAAAATCAACATCAGTTTATAGAAAAATTGATGTTGTCGTTCACATGACAACACAATTTTACTAAAAATCGAGGTAGAAAGTAACTATACAACATCGATTATAAGAAACACCAATGTGGGAAAAAATACTTTCTACATCGATTATGCCAAAACCGATGTTGAACAGTGCTTCTAACATCGATTTTACACAAACTGATGTAGAAAGTGTCTTTTCCACATTGATTTTTCTTGTAACCGGTGTTGTATAGTAATTTTTTACATCATTTATTACATAAACGATGTAGAATGTCATTTTTTAAAAAAATACATGGCTTATGCTCTTTATTTCCCTCTTTATAATTTTAGGCTATGTAGGTTGTCAATTCTAGTAGTTGGTGAACATGAATGCAGCACAAACAAGTATTGATAAGGGGAATGGATCAATTGAATTGATTAAATATCTAAAAGCACAATGAATAGCAATTGAGAAGGGAAATAGATGATTTCAATATTTAGTGGACTAGTGATGAGTTTTTTTTTCCTTCTTTTGGTTGTTACTACTACTAATTTCAAATTTGTGATTGATCATTGATAAGTTATGGTTGTATTTTGGAACTTAAAGGAAGTTCCACCAAACTTTATTCACTAGAATAATAGTAATTTTATCAAAGAAGGGTTGACAACTAATCATGCTTTAGACAAAAAACAGTGTGTGGGATATGACATGGTTGTCCATGAGTATAAAGCATGTGTTTCTCTGTGTTTAGGAGGAATTAAATGATAACTCATTTTAGAAGTAACATAAATGAAAAAATAGAAAACTAATCAAGTTGTTCACTAAATGGCAGCAAAAGTTAAATGAGTATTTGAACCTTGTAACTTAACAAAATCAAGATGAATGCACCTAAGTTTAAATGAGGAACACAAAGAATATAATAAGTTAGATCCTATAAATTAGTTGAGGTTTGATGTCTAATAGTCATGTTAAAACTTGTTCTAAAATTGATGAGTAGAAAGGCCAAATTGTGATCATTACTGCTAGAAATTAGCACTAACAAGGGTTCTGGCTAAGTTGCAACTAATATCATTATTTTTGAAATTCACACGCATGAGTGTGTTAGAGAAAAAAGTTCTTACCTTATAGTTTCTCTTCTTAATATTAAAACCCATAGACGCTGCATTATTTTCAATTCCTGAAACTATCTCATTCTCATAACATTTGGATATGAAATTGTTTCCCTTTTAGTAAGCTAGGAGTAAAAAAAATCGATCAAGTTATTTTAAGCAAATGGTCAAGAACAAATTCAGAAACAGTGTCACTGATAAACAAAGAGTTTTTTTTACGTGAATTACTTTAAATAAAGTTTGATGAATTTATTGCACATTTAAATCTGATAATTTTAGGGATTGATAAACTAAATACAGTAAATATATAATGTTTTTTATTCTATTGACAAAAGCTATCATCTATTTACAAGAATATCAAAAGGAAAAATGAATATTTAATTGAAGAGGCCTCCATAGTTAGAGATTAAATTTACTTTTTATGTTCTTCTTAATCCATTGTATATCAAACTATCCTATTATAAATTTTAGTCCTTGGTCTTCACATTGGTATGATCTATATGTATTCATCTTATATAGTTACACATGATGCTCATCTTGTGACATGTGTTAAATGGACATTTTTCTTGAATTGTTCATTTAAAATCTTTGGAAATCAGATTAAAATTTTTGGCAGACTTATAATATAACTAAATTGACAGCAATAGATTTAAGCCAAGAGATTTTTTGAATGCATTCCTAGTCACAGGTGCTAAAGGCCCCACATCTTGCCCCTCCTCCACCAACATTTTTTGAATCCTAAGCACAAAATCAAGGACATTGACATCAAGGATAGAACTCAAAGCTCTACGGAGCAATATTTAACCAATATTTATAAAAGTGAAACCAAAAGGGTTTTCATCTGCTTCACTAAAACCAACACTTACTTTGTCAGAACTAATATTTTCCTGGGAAGATCTAGCAGGTTGATGCTCCTTCTTGAACCATTCATCCTCCAAGATCTCATCAATTGTAATTTGTTGTTTCATGCCATCAAAAGAGGTGATATATATTAACATGATAATTTCATGAGATAAAAGGGAATTGAAACAAAGAATATTTGCTATAATGTAAAAACCATATTGAAAATGATTGGAACACTTCACACTTAACCAAGAGGGGGGTGAATTGGTTAAACCTTGGTATTTTAAAATTTCTTTAATCAAAATCAGAGTTGCCTAGGATCTTTATCACTTTTCAAAAACAAAAACCTTATTCAATCAAATGCTCAGCCCAAGAAATTAAATAGCTCAAAAAACAGAGTTTGACATCTAAGGTAATAGAATCAATAAACACAATATATAATGAGAATAGAGATAGAGTATCAACACACAAGTAATTTATACTGGTTCACTTCAAAGCCATGAAGCTACATCTAGTTTCTTTCAACCAACACTAGGTTAGAGTTTCACTATTATAATTTCCAGTTCTTACATTCAATTACAATGTCTCCCTTTATCAACCCTAGATAAAGTACAAAAATCTAAAACCTTATTAGATTCTAAGAGACAAGAACCTGAGAACACTACTCAGTTCTTTCACCTAGAGAACCCATTCTCTAATTACAAGCAAGAACCCAATTACAATAACCAATATACAATCAAAACCCAAAACAAAAATTACAATTAGATTAAGGAGAGAAACAACCTGATGATCCAAAGAATGCAATTCAATATGAAGTATTAGAACAGATTGAATAACAAAATCAAAATCAGCTTTCCTTAATCTTGAAAGATTTCTTGCGCAAGAGTGACTCAAACTCTCATGATCAATGTAAAAACAGAGCAAGAAATTATTAACCCTTAGAAAACACTTTGAAAGGCTCACAAGACACTCTTAGCTCAGAATATATGAATGGGTATCGTTTTTCAACTTCCTCAAACAAGTTGAGCATCAATCCTATTTATAACTGAAATTCGTAACTAATTGTAATCGATTAAACGCGTCAAATAATCGATTATTTTGCACATGTAATCGATTAAATCAAGAATGTAATCGATTAAACTGTTCATAAGCATTTCAGGATTTTCTCAATGAGCCAAATAATCAATTATTCCGGCCTATAATCGATTAAGACAGGAAATTTCAAAATATTAAAATGCATTATATAATCGATTACGAATTTTGGTAATCGATTACAGCAGGAGCATGTAGCCTTCCAAATACACTGTGTAATCGATTATGAAATGTGGTAATCGATTATCTAATACAAACTTATAATTTTCAAACACATAGTGTAATCGATTACTAGAAATGGTAATCGATTAAAGCAGGAAGATGACTTTTTCAAAATAAGTCTTGTAATCGATTACGATACAATGGTACGACTTTAAAATACATATAACTATGTAATCGATTACAATGAAGTGGTAATCGATTATATTCAATCACAAGGTAGTTTATATGAAAACAAAGGTCAAATAATCGATTATCCCGATAGGTAATCGATTACAATGTTCTTGAAAGCTTTTCCAAGTTAGACTAAGAACAAAATAATCAATTGAATGAAGTATGTAATCAATTAAACCAGCAGGAAATGTATTTTTCCAAAAACCTTTTCAAACATCTTTAAAACTTAACCATTTTATGAAAGCCTTATTTAAATCTTATGAAAATCAATTTTATTCATGAATGAATGTATGCAATGCACTTGGATTACTAGATTGGTTTTCTCTTAAACATTTCACACAATCTTTAACTTCAAGGCATCCATTTGCACGTTGAAAGCTCAAAACCAATACTTGATCAATTTCCTTTACAATCTTCATGTTGCTCCCCCTGTATCCAACACATATTAGTATATATCGGGGCTAGCTAGTTCAGTCAACCAAATTAAACAAGAATATATAGAACATGTCAAGTACTTACTGTAGCAGGATTGGGATCAAGGGTTCTCTTAACTAGTCTTGTTACATTTGGAGAGAAAAATTGAAAGACAAGTGAAATCAACCTAGCATTTCTGTTACAGTAAATTTGGAAAATAGGTAGAATTCAATTAATTATAAATCACAAGTCAGTAAAGAAAGATACATGGACAACAACTTACAAGGTAGCTCTTACTGAAATTATTTGAATTTTATCTTGAGTTTATGATTGGTTGTACTTACCTTGTACTACATAAAGCACTATGTTCAATTGTTCATGATAGAATTGCTCAGATATCATGTGTTCCAGTAACAGATAAATGTGTTATGTTATACACTTATGATAACAAAACCAACAGTAGCTTTAGAAACATTTAGTGACAAGTCACCTATAGCAATATTGTCCTAATGTCTTTATCATTGAATGGTAAATAACCGACCAATAGAATAAAAATAATAACACCACATGACCATATATAAGCCTATGCACCCTCATAGCCAGTGATTCTTGCCACCTATATTAATAGTATTAATTAGAGAAAGGGTGTAACTGAATATGAAGTTTAAGAGATACTAAAAGGTAATAGAGTATACCTCTGGGGCCATATAATGTGGGGTATTTCATGGTGTCTGAAGCTAATAATAATAATAGAATAATCAATTAGAAATTGGACTAGTTGAGACAGTGCCCTCATTACAAATTCTCTGGCTGTAATTAATAGATAATTAATAAAATAAATGTTAATGAATTTGCTCTCTTATTTTTTAAAGGATGGGAAACAATTAAAGGAAGGGAGCCACAACACCTCATTACTCACCTTCAAGTTTCCACGAGAAACATCTCTACTGTGACAGCAAGCCACAACACATATATGCTACTGAAAATATTTTTTTGCTTCCAATTCTGTCTGTCTCTTGCTGTTTGTCTGGCTCAACAAAAGAGCACAAAAAAATGTTAGGTTAATTGTAAATAGTGAATACAAATGTTTTAGAGGATTTTGATTCCAATTGAAGGAAAAGGGTAAAAGTGTCTTACTATTTTATCAAACAGTTTTCCACTGGTTACGTATTCCAGTACAATAAACAACTTTATTTCAACTATTAAATGAGTACTTGAACCTTGTAACTTAACAAAATCAAGATGAATGCATCTAAGTTCAAATGTGGAACACAAAGAGTATAATAAGTTAGATTCTATAAATTATTTGAGGTTTGATGTCTAATAGCCATGTTAAAACTTGTTCTCAAATTGAAGAGTAGAAAGGCCAAATTGTGAGATAGTTTAGAATTGGAAACTATTGTCTGCTGTCAAAAATTGACAGCAAATGAGTTGTCTTACAACAGCTTTTACATCCAAGTTTGAAAGCATTTGGCTACAATATTTTATGTACTTATATAACTAGAAGTCCTCTTTCAAACCTCTTTGGTCCCATAATTTTCCAATTTATACAGAATATTTTCTCATTATTTCCGCCAAAGAGGTTATAGGGCTTATTATGAAAACTAGTTTTTGGCATATTCACTATTTTACCTTTAAAAAGTTATGGTTTAAACTAATGACCGAAAACACATTCCTTAGTCTTAAGCTCCAATGGGAACTCCAAATTCTTTACTCTCAGGCTTGAACAGGTATGTTAAGCCAGTCAAAAGGGAGCAACTCGGATTAAGTGTCCTCTAACTAACCTCTGTGACCCCATAACTTGAATATCCTAGGGAATATTTAGCAAGAATACTGAATTTTCTTTGAAAGATAAATCTCAATTTCTCCTTAAAACCAACATCCAAGACTCGATCTGCTTCATCCAATACAAGGAACTGTAGAAGCAGAGATCAAATATTAATTCATATTTTTAAAGTACTAATATATGCAAAAAGATTCTAATTAATGGATATGAGGAATAACTGAATAACAAAATCAAATATTTATTACATTAATATTAACAAAATACAAAAGCATACAAATCAAGGATCACTAATTAACAAAATGCAAATTGATTATACAACAGAGTATGTCCAAAGACAAACTTGCCAGTTTTGGAGGGTATATGATCATATAAATTTTTTAGAATTTTTGTTCTTGAGTAATCAGAAGTTCTCTAGTTCAATCAACTCCAATTTTCCTTTTCTAAAACCTAAAAGTTGCTAAGTCAAATGATCCTACTTATCTATGTTATTTTCAATTCAAATAATTCAAAATCTCTCACTTAATTCCAACTCTACACACACTAGAAATGAGAAACTATAGTACCATTTATCTTGATTCAACAGCATAAGTCTCAAAGCCTCTTAAGAAAGATCTACGCCACCAAATCTGGAATGCCTTGGTTATATTTAGGAACTCAGTGCCATGCCTTGAGAAATGCCGAAACCATTCAATGAACAAAAAATATTGCTGCTTTAAAGGAAGGGTAAGAAGTGTTTGCCTCATAGCCTTTTCCAAGGTCCTCATATCAAGCCCTTTTCTGCATCTCTAAAGCCAACCAAAGTCCTCTGCCTCTTTACCATCAAGCATGATTTCCAGCAACCAGTTGATGTTGTCAACCTGTCTCAATATTCGCTCGATCATAGGCTTGCTTGAGTCCTTCTTCATCAAACTTTCATGGGTGATTTAATGAATAAATAAACTTTAACTAAAAATTTGTTGTAAAATTATACATGAAGCAAGCAGATCCAACCCTTAATTCTGCGTTCATTCAAATTTTATTCATTTCATTTTCAACATCAAACTAAATATGTAAGCATATAAGAATAGAATTTGAGGATATGTAGAAAGACAGATGGAGAAAAGTGGGGCCGTGTGTGGAAGAGTTGTCTCTCTTTGAACAAAACAACAACTCAACTCATCTCATAATTCATTCACCTTTTTAAATAAATAAATTTCCTTTATCCCTCACAATCACAAATAAAAAATCACAATGTTCTTCCTTCCTTCCCTAATACTATAATTAGTTACGTTATGGAGCCCAAATGTTTGTTACGGAGCTAAAAGAGCGTCACTCTGCTGCCACCAACACTGTCAACAATCTCAGACACCGTTTAAAGCAGAAGCGCCTTTCATTGCTCGACACAGATAGTAATAACCTTTAACTAAAGCAGTGAGTGAGAGATAGCATACCGAAACTTAGGATGGAATTGACGAAATCTCTGCTAGGACCAAAACCCCGGGTTTGTAGAGAATGCCTGATGATGATTAGCGTTTTCATTTTGGGTTTATTTTATTCTGAATTCACGATGTAGGATTTGATTTCCGATTCTTCCTCCTCTTCCTTCTGCGAGATCGAGATCGAAATCGAAAACCCTAACATATCGAAATTGGAGAAGGAAAAAGGAATATTGAAGAGTAATAAGGTTTTGAGCAAGAAGAAGGCGTAATCACACTGAGGAAGATCACGATCGTGGGAGAAGTGGTGGACAACAGGTGGTGGAAAGGGTCACCGAAGTGAGTTTCGAGAGAGACGGGGGGTTTTGAGAAATATAGTGGGTTTTGCGAGACCGAGAAAAGGAAAGGGGTTCTTATTTAAAAACCTTAACATCGGTTATTTAAAAATCGATGCTATCTAAACACTCATAACATCTAAAAATCGATGTTAAAATCACTTTATTAACATCGATTTTTTTAAAACTTATGTTAATGAAGAAATTTTATTTACAAAAATGTCATCATGCATTTTGTAATATCGATTTTCATCATAACCGATGTTAACAGAATGATGTTAAAATCTATTATTTTAGTAGTGATTTATTTAAGTATTTTCAATTTAGAGAAGAAATTATAATCTTAAAATATAAGGTTAATTATTTCCATATCTTAAACATGCAAGCCATGATTTTAAATCGACGCTTGAATCATGATCTAAGTAATATACATGTTAGTAATCTTAATCTATGTGTGTCTACATTAATATTATATTGCGCTATGTTCATAATAAAATTCTTAAATGCATGTTAGTGACCTTAATTAAAAAAATGTGTTGTCATGTATATCCCAGATAAAAAGGCTCATTAATTTTTAAATTTTGACATAATTAGTTTTCAACTTATCATATTGTCATAAATAAGCAGAGTAATAAAGAAAAAATTCATATGAATAAACATGTTTTTAGAAAACAACTAAACTAAAATTAATATAAACAACAATGCATAGTAAAAACATTAAATATTAATTTTAGTATAATAAAAATATGGATACACAGGCGCGACAGTGTCTGTGTTTCTGCTAGTAATAATATATAATAATATTATAAACATATATATATATATATATAATTTTTTAATTAATTAGCGAGGGATTTACTAGGAAACAATTTCCTTGTCGAACTAAAATTCTAATTTTCTAAATTTTGCAAGGGATGAATTCTCATGCTACTTTGCAAAGGAATAGCAAGGCTAATTTCCTTGCTAAGTTAAAATTTGGGTTTCAATTTTTCAAGAAGTTGTTTTGCCACAATTTTGCAAGGGATTGTTCCCTTTGCAATTTAATGAGGAATCAACAACGGAATATGTCCCTCACTAATTTGAAATTATGAGTTTAAGACTATAGAAAGGAATTTGTGAGGGATGTATTCCCTAGATATATCATTTATCCATTTAACAAGGGAATAACAACAACTTATTGGCACCTATTGATAACGACTGTCGAATCGTTAAAAAACAAATAAAACTAGAATAATTATGCAGTACAGGAATAACCTAGATTGACTCAGAGATACAATTCACTTTGGTTCCTAACTCAATCCACTGATAAATAGCAGGGGGAATTTCAACGAACGGTTTGCATGCAATGAATGAAAATTATAGAAACACAAACAAGAATTGTAAAAAATGTAGAAACTAACAAAATTGATGAAATATGTTGTGAAACAGATTTAAAAATATCAATCTAATTCACCAAACCAAGCAATTCAAATTATCATAGTTCTTCACATAATGATCATATTATGAAGGTTCATTCAATGTCATTAGAAGCAGTTTAATCAAATTAACCTAAATCAATTGAAATCACAAATCAAATTGAAATACATTCAAATAATTTGTGACTAAAATTCAAAATTAGGAAATGAATCCATAAACTAAACCATTTTCAATCCTAAGCACATTCATAATCACTAAAATCGAAAATAGGATTGAAGAAGAAGATGAATATTCACATAAAAATTGAAATACCAAACCAGAACTCAAATTCTCCTTGCTTGGACTAGATCCTTGGATTGATTGATTGTTTAGTCTTCCATTATTATCATGAGTCAAAGAGCCACAAAATTTGTGTAAGAAAATAGATGAACAAAATTGAAAAGAAGAAGAAAAATAAAGAACAGTTGAGAGAAAAAGAGAGAAAAGAGTTTGATCCTAAAAACTTGCACAAGAAGCTAGAAATTCTATTTGTACAAAATGAAATAACTAATTAACTAACTAACTACACTAATATATAGTTTGACTGAATAGTAAGAAAGGATAGGCCTTGATTAGGCTCATCTAATCTAACTAATTAAGCTAATTACACAAATCAAAGACCAATCTCGTAGCCCAAAGTTCAAGTGCATAGGTTCTGATTTCCAAGCCTAAGATGACCCTAAAACTTGCAGAATTGGCCCAACTTATCTCTAACAAAATTGTAACTATTTTTCTTAGCTTTGCAAGTACTACTCATATGCTCCATTTGGAGTTCTGTAGAATCATCTAGGTTTTGCAAAAAGAAGATATGTCAAATAAGCACAAAATCTGAAAATAAGCAACAATTACTAATTGAGTCCAATTATTTGCCTAAGACCAAAACTGAGTTAAAGTGAGAAAATAAGAGTCTAAGAGAAGTCAAGCAAGTTAAGAAGAATAGAAAAATACTAAACCAAAAACCCTCAATCAAATTCCCCCACACTTTATCTTTTGCACTCCTGGGCAAAACTAAAAGAAAAACTAAGAAAAATAAAACTAAAGTGAACCACAAACTAAAAGAAAGGTGTGAACAAAGCACACACATGTTTCAATGGATCCTAACAATGCACAAAAGTGAGAAAGATGGAAAATGGAAGAGTGATATCAAGGTAACAAGCAATCCATGAACACATGATCACAAAGTGTAAAGTGAAAAAGTAGTCAAGTCAAAATTAAGAATGTACCAAGGAGATAGAAATCTCTCTAAGAACAACACTCAACCTCACAAAATGTGTATGGGTTTGTGTTTACACTCAAACACCACATGTACCTAGCACATCCAAATTTTAACAAGAGTCTAATTCATTCAACTTGAAATACACATGCATCAAAATATCAAAAGGGCTTATATTGGTTTGTAATGTATGGCTTACGTAAAGGTGAATAAGAAAAGGATATTTAGGCTAAAAGTAAGAGAAAAGAGAGGCAATGAGGAGTAAGCCAACAAGTAAAAAGAGGGATAGAAACAAAGAAATAAGATGGAGAACAACAAAACTAAAATTAAAATAACTTACAAGGATGAGAATGAACCACAACACACTTTTATTACAATTGTTTTTCATTGTACTTCTTTTTCTTTCTTTGTACATTTTTGTTTTCTTTTCTTTGAACTTTTTCTTTTTATACTCTTTCTTTTTCTTCTTTTTTTTCCTTTTTGTATTGTTTTTCTATTTTTTTCTTTCATCATCCTTTTTTTTCTTTCAAAAATCAAAAGAAAATGAAATGACAAAAACTAAGGAACTTTCATGAAAAACAAAATACAAATCTCCCACACTTGTTTGAAACTCACTCTCAAAACAATTCCAAGGCCTTTTTCTCCCTAAAGTTAGGACAACATGATTTTCCACTCTTTTTTTTGGCTTGTAATGAGGTACAAAATGAAAGAAAAGGTTAAAGGCTCAAAGAGGGTGACAATGGATATCAATGCAAGGTAGGTTTATTTGGCTAGTGGCTAAAAGAAAGAAGGCCTAAGTCATCTCAATCAATGCATGTGCAATAAGGAATGAAAAGAAAGGCAAAGCAAAACCTAGAATAATCTAGCATAAGGGTGAAATCGCACATGAAAGAACATGAAAGGCAAGACACATCATCACATAAAATTGGCAATATCAAAAAGAGGTCCACCACAAGCTCCTCCTCCACTTGAGGGCTCTCATGAAAAAGCTTGAGTTGTTGACCGTTCACTTTGAAGACCTTGCTGATAACTTCATTTTTTAATCCCAACTGCATCATGGGGAAAACATTAATAATAACAAAAGGTTCATCCCATCTAGATCGAAGTTTACCGGAAATAAGCTTGATGCGAGAGTTAAACAAGAGCATTTTTGGGCCAATACGAAACTCCTTCCTAAGAATCCTAGAATCATGAAACCTTTTTACTTTCTCCTTATAAATCTTGTAGTTCTCATAAGCTCTAAGTGGACGTCCTCAAGTTCTTGAAATTGGAGCTTTCTTTCCATACCTGTTTCATCAAATGCCATGTTACAACTCTTCACTGCCCAATAAGCATGATGTGTTGCAAACACATCTTGTTTTTAGTCTAGTTTTAGTTTAGAAATTGATTAAATATGTAGGAAAATAGAATATAATTAGTTAAAGTTAGCATTTTAAGCTAATTCAATACCAATCTTGCAATTTCAGGCCAATACAGAGGAAAACACAAGCAAAAGAAGGAAGAAAACTCAAGACCGGAGTCCCGCGCGGGTAGCGTGAGATCCCGCGCGGGTAGTGTGGAAGGACAGAATGGATGGCGCGGGTAGCGCCATATCCCACGCCGTTAGCGCCAGAACCTCAAGGATTAAGGGTTTTCTCCTCTGCCAAGCCGCGCGGGTAGCGCCATATTCGCGCGACCAGCGTCATTCTTTCATACATTCCACGCTACTAGCGTGAGATGTCGCGCGGGTAGCGTGGAATCGATCCAGTTTCCTGTTTTAAAATATATGTTTCAAATTTGGCACAGAAATTAGCCCAGAAGGTTGCTTAGTTACCCTAATTAGATTATCTTATAAATATAAGCCTCTGGGACTGACTCTAGGCATCCACTACCACACACCATCACCTTCTATCATTCTTTCTTTCTTTCTTTCTATCATTGGAAGTCAAGAAT
>PYAF01004142.1:575730-594395 GCA_007407185.1 Glycine tomentella | reverse complement strand
AATTCTGTTTCTATAATCAACCACAACTCAACACTTACTTCTTTATTCTTATTTTCTGTTTTATTTTCCAATCATTTAGAATTAATTTTACTGTGAAAATTACCCCAATCCCTGTGGAGACGATAACTCACTTACCTACTTTATTACTTGTTAACGATCGGTGCACTTGCCGTATTCATTCGCATAAATCGCACAACAAAGCACGATGCTCAATCTCCACCGGAAGGTGGCATGCCTTACCAAAAATCACCCTATAAGGAGACTGTTGAATATAGGAGGAGCTGGAAGAAGATCAAGTCAAAGATGAAGCTTGTTGAAGGAAGATTTTAGCTTTTCACTTGCCAAGGCATTTGTAATGGGTTAAGTGTATGCTAGGCTAATCTTATGATCCTTGCATTGCATGAACATGACCATTAACATGCATACATGATTTTACTAAAGCATTAAGGTTGTTCATGTTTTAAAAAGAAGTTAATTTCTCATGGTTAAGTTTTTGGAAAAATAAAATATCAGTGCTTTAATCGATCACAAAAGGATATAATCGATTACCAGTTTCTGTTTGATTCTGAGAAACCATGAAGAACACTTTAATCGATTTCTAGCTACTCGTAATCGACTACATAGCACAAAATGTAAATCATGATTATTTGTCTTAGGACCCGTTTTGACGCAGTTCAAAAGATCTTCTAGCATCTTATCTACTAGAAAAAGGTCTTTTTTATTTTTTAAGATTGTTTGATTATTAATTTTTTATTTTAGCTTTTATAAAAGTAAAAGTTGTCACCAGATCTTTTTTAAAAGTTCAAATTTCTAACTTATGGAATAGTACTTTTGGGGAATCTATTTCCTAAATTATACTTGGACAATAATGTCCTCAAAAAATTTTAAAATGACAAAGTTTGCCCTCCACATTTCTGAACCCTCTTTCTCTTTCTTGTTCCTCTGAATTTCTCAGTCTTCCTCGTGACTAAGGCATACACATGCAGCATGGTCTCTCTGACACGGAATTTGCACGTGCGGAGGCCGAGTTCGGGTTCGTGTTCCCACTGGACCTCTGCGTCGTCCTCACTACCGATCTTCCCTTCTGTCCAGGATTCCCTAACTGGCACGAGGCTGCAGACTGCTCCACGAAGAATCCTACATAATCTACATTGTCGCCACCACACTGCTCCGCGAACCCATCGAGAATTTCGTGGAGTGGGACCCATCGGACTGTATAGTTGATGGTGAGGACTACCTCTGCAACTATGAGAAAACTACGGGCCACAAGGCCTGGCACCTTGGCCCAACATCCTTGTTTCGCAAAACTGCGATGGAGAAAGCAGAGAGGGGGCAAAAGAGCGTGGTGAGTACGCACGACTGCCTGAGTTTGCTCGACTTGAAGCGAGTGAACTCAGTGGTGTACGTAAGTTTTGGGACCCGCTGCTATTTCCCGGATAAGCAGCTTTACGAGATTGCATGTGTGATTGAAGACCCTCACTCACTAAAAACCCTATCTTTTTTGTTAATTTTGATTATGTGAAAGACCTTTTAAAATTTCATCCAAACATCATTTTGTTTTAGATAAGCACTTAAGAATTTATCATCCAAACATCAAATTAGCTTATGAAAAAGTAACTTTTCGGATAAGAGCTTCTTGAATAAGTTCTTTTTTATAAGATCTTCTACACTAGTGAATCCAAACAAGCACTTAATCAATTACCATTATACTGTAATCGATTACACAAGTTCATTTTTAAATATGCATAACTGTCTTAATCAATTACTACAATCAGTAATTGATTACCTAGGCTTATTCTGAAATTGTACATGTCTGCCTTAATCGATTACCACAATCAGTAATCGATTACATAAGCTTATTTCAAAACTGAACATGTATGCTTTAATCGATTACAACTGGTGTTAATCGATTTACATTGTTCATTGTATTTTTCTAGATTGAGCTATGAACATTTTAATCCATTATCTGGAAGATTAATCGATTACATATGACAATTTAATCGATTATAATAGCGATTTAATCGATTACATTCTGTTACAAAAGTTGGTTACAAATAGAATGTTAGTTTGTGTGAAAGAAATAACTCTTGAATTCGAAATTTCAAAGCATTCACAAGCCTTCTCAAAGTTAGGAAGGATTTTCTGAGCTAGATAGTTCTTGTCCACCTTTTAAATCTTCATGGTGTATTGAAAGATTTCTTGGACAAAGTTTTCAAAGAAGTTTTTGGAGAGAAAGGTCTGAACTTGATTTCTGCATTTCAACTCTGATTGGTAAATCATATTCATTCATATTCATTGGATCATCAGGTTGTCTCTCTCTATTAACACTTGTTGTAAATTCGTTTTGATTTCTTGGCTATTTGTAACTTTTGTAAAGGGTTCTTTAAGCTTTTTCTAAAATGGGTTTCTCTAGAGGGAAGAGTAGAGAAGGGTTCTATATGTCTTGATCATTAGGAATCTAATAGGGTTTTAGATTTCTGTTCTTTATCTAGGTTTGATAAAGAGTGATTGTTGTAAAGCTTGTAAGAACTGAAATTTGATAATAGTGAAACTCTAATCTAGTGTTGATTAGAAGAACTAGATGTAGCTTCTCTTGAGAAGTGAACCAGTATAAATTCTTGTTATTTTCTATTCCTTAATCTCTTCTTGCTATCTTGATTTGTGGTTCTTGGTGATATCTACATTACTCAACTAGTTTCTATTTTAAGCAATTTTTTTCTTGGGCTAAGTGGTTTGATT
This sequence comes from Glycine tomentella, assembly GCA_007407185.1. Classification (NCBI taxonomy): domain Eukaryota; kingdom Viridiplantae; phylum Streptophyta; class Magnoliopsida; order Fabales; family Fabaceae; genus Glycine; species Glycine tomentella. Next base: position 591,656 of record PYAF01004142.1, on the reverse strand, counting down.
GATTTGAAGCATTTTTGTTTCAATTGTGATTAAGATCCTATAACTCTAATTTTCTAAAGTTTTTTAAAAGGCCAAGTTTAAACCAATTCACCCCCTATTGGTTATTATGTGTATTCCTATTGTTTTCAGAGACATCCCTAAATGTGTTTGGCAAGAGGTCGTGTGAGCCTATAGAGCATCTTCAAGTAGCTTGCTTTAATCCTTCCTGTTAGGTTGCACTACTTTTTGTAACACTAGCTTAATATATCTATTAAAAACCTTCGCTTGTCCATTAGTTTAGGGATGATAAGTTATAGCAACTCTATGAACAACCCCATAATTTTGGAGCAAGGATGTCAATGACCTGTTAAAGAAATGGCTCCCCTGGTCACTGATAATGTCTCTAGGCACACCAAACCTGCAAAAAAATGTTTGATCTCACAAAATCCAACACAATAGAATCATTAGTTCTGGTGGCCTTAGCTTCAACTCATCTAGAAACATAATCAACAGCAAGCAATATATATGAAAAACCATGAGAAATAGGAAATGGACCCATAAAATCAATACCCCAAACATAAAAAATCTCACAGAAAATAATGGACTATTGAAGCATCTCATGCCTATGCGTAATGGTCCCTCCTACTCTCTGACACTGCTCACAAGTGGTGGAAAAGTGATAAGAATCTCTAAACATGGTGTACCAATAGAACCTATAGTCTAACACCCTCTTAGCTGTTCGTTAAGGACCAAAATGACTGCCAGTAGGTATGCCATGACAAAACTGAAGAATAGACTGAATCCTATGATCTGGCACACACCTGCGGATCACTTGGTCACTACCAAACCTCCACAAATAAGGATCATCCCACACATAATATTTAGCATCACTCTTAAGTTTATCTATTTGAGACCTAGATGCATGAGGTGGGACAATAGATGCAATAATGAAATTCACAATATTAGTAAACCAAGGTGTAACATGTGATGAATGAAAGTGCATCAAATGCTCATAAGAGAAATTATCCCTAATAGGAAAGGACTCAATAATCCTCAATCCTTCTCAAATGATCAACAACCAAGTTTTTTGCACTACTCTTATCCTTAATCTCAATATCAAACTCCTAAAGAAGAAGCATCCACCTAATCAATCTAGGTTTAGCATCAAGCTTCTTCAACATGTACTTCAAAGATGCATGGTGAGTAAAGATAGTGATATGGGAGCAAAGCAAACAAGATCTAAATTTATCTAAAGTAAAAACAATAGCTAAAATCCCATTCTCAGTAGTGGTGTACTTAACTTGGACTATATCTAAAATGCATGAAGCATAAGCAATGACATGGGATAGTTTATCTACTCTCTGTGACAACACAACCCCAAGTGCATAGTTAGAGGCATCACACATGAGTTCAAAGGGAAGCTCCCAATCTAATGACTACATGATTAGAGAGGTAGTAAGCCTCTTCCTCAACTCCTCAAATGCCTTTTTGCAAGGCTGATCAAGCAAAAAGTCTACGTCATTTTGGAGTACCTTGGACAATGGCATTGTAATCTTGCTGAAATCCTGGATGAATATCCTATAAAAACCTGCATGTCCAAGAAAAGAACGCACTTCCCACACAAAAGCGGGGTAAGGTAGAGAAGTAATAACATCAATCTTGGTCTTATCAACCTCAATACCTCTACTAGAGACCAAATGCCCCAAGACTATACCCTCATGTACCATAAAATGACATTTCTCAAAGTTAAGAACAAGGTTAGTCCCAATGCATTAGTCAAGAACTCTAGAGAGGCTATCCAAACATGCATCAACAGAGGAACCATAAACAGTGAAATCATACATAAACACCTCCATGCAACTCGCTAATAAATCCGAAAAAATGTTCATCATGCACCTTTGGAAGGTTCCTGGTGGCAATGTAGATGGTGAAATGACATCAATTTTGCTCTAAATAAGTGCAGAAACATTTTTGCTCATCTTCACATGCTCATTTCCCTTCAAATTCCTCTTGTGGGTGAACAAATCCTTCAATAACTTTGTATATTTTGGAATCTATTTGATGGCATCCAAGTGGGGAATGTTGACTTCCACCCTCCTGAAAGTCTCGTGAAGATCAAAATGAAGCTCTACTTTCTTTGCATGGATAGATCTAGAGGGAAAAGGTAAAGGAATCTGTTTTGGCACTATCATCAATTTTTGCACCAGCATATGTTGAATTTGGAAGCGTCTTGCCACTGTACAAGGTAATAGCACTCACATTCTTTGGATTAATAATTGGTTGTGCAGGAATGTTGCCAGAACCTTGTTGCTGCATTTGGTTGATAGTGGTAGCTAACTGTCTAATTTGATTTTGTAGGTCATAGATGGTGGCACTCACATTCTGTTGAAACTGAATGTTGTTGGTTGCCATTTTCTTCATTAGCTCCTTCAAGGAAGGTGCAAAACTTCTCTACACAAGGTGTACAAGTGTAAGTGCAGGCTGCTGGAATTGTTGTTGTTGTCTGAATGGAGGAGCTTGGTATTTGTTGGCGAAGGATTGATATTGCTACTATCTGAATGGATATTGTTGTAGTGTCTACTATTGTTGTGGACCAGGACCATACCTCAAGTTCGGATGATCTCTCCAACCAGGATTATAAGTGTTGGAGTAAGGATTATATTGATCTTGTTAAGGTCTAAATGGTTGTCTAGGTTGTATGGCAGAAACTTCAGCAACCTATTATGTTTCTTGGAGAGTGGGACATGTATTTGTTGGATGATCAGGTGCACAGCAGATATCACACATCCTTGGTTGATTGGCTGCTATCACATTCTATTGTTGACCAATGGAAAGCTGTCTGACAAGGGATGTTAATTCTGTCAGTTTATTCTCCGACCTCTAGTTATCAACAATCATAGAAACAAAAACTTCATTTGCAGTAGCCTTGGATGGTGCAACAACTCTAGTACCAAATTGTTGATAATTGCCTGCCATGTTAGAAATCAATTACCTTATAACTAGTCCTTAACCACACCATCTAGAGAGAATGGAAATGTCTTCATCTTCACATAGTCCTCATGAATGTCATGTGGTCACATGGTGGAACACACTACATGAAACTTCTTAAGATGCTTGTGTGGATCTTCACCTGCAAGACCATGAAACTTTGGACGCAAATGGATTAGTCCAAACTTTAGCTCATAAGTAACCTCAGTCTCAGTGAATACACCAAGGTTGATAAACAACATCGGGTTTAGCTAATTCCTTAAGAGTTTGGTTGTTATCAACCATTATATCAACAACAATTTCAGAAACAAAATGCTCAGAAACATAATGCTCAAAATACATACTACTATCCAGAACTACATTTTCATGCTCAACTACACTTCTATTATCTCTGCTCAACCTGTGAAATGTCCTATCTATTTCAAGATCATATGGATGCAAGTCACCTGGTTTGGACCTAGTCATGCATAGATCAGGTCATCAGTGATAAGAATGACAAAAATCAAAGATATAACAGACAACTACTCTACTAGAATACTTTTCACAATATTTGCTGAAATTATACATAAAATAGAAAACTGCCCCAAAGTTTTTTTTCAAAATTCAAAAACACTACATTAAATGTCTAAAAATCATTCTTGATTTTTGTAATTTTTTTGGTGATTTTAAAAAATCATGAAAATAGAAAAAATTTCAAAAGTGGGTTAGATCATTGGAAAAAAAACTATGTATCCCATTATCTGGAGGCTCCATGCTATGCACAGGTAAGGGGGGGGGATCTTGTACGCAGTCTTACCTTTGCATATGCAAAGAGACTATTTCCGGATTTGAAACCATGACCAATAAGTCACCTAGACACAACTTTACCGCTGTGCCAATGGCAACAATGACCCTCAAAGCCTGTGTTCGTCTCTGACAGGGCACCATGATGTATGACTTTTTTCTACATTCTGGTCAAGTTTCAGCCCTTTCTAAGCTAGTCACTTGTAAAATGACAAAATTACCCCTTCCACTAAAACTCCTACTTAGAGGTTGAATTTGCAAATTTTAATCCAAACCTAACCCTAAAAGGGTTAGTTTTGCATAGAATGTGGGGTAAACTTTGGACATCAAGTTGCACAGCCAAACTCCACAAGACATATTACTTCTACGACACAAAACACTACACTACTCTTTTCCACCACTACTTTGTTTTTCACTATATTTTACGCTCTATTCCGCACTACTAAAAAGGACAATGCAACATGCAAAGAATGCAATAAAATGTAGAATATGCAGAAAATACAAAATGCAGAATGTGCAACAGATGTAAATTTTTTTATTTTTCAAATAGACATATGCAAAACTACTATACTAATATCAATTTACTTATGATACTATCTAATTATGAGTGGATTAAGATAGTCACACAATGAACCGTATCCCCGACAATGACACAAGTTTTGATAATGACTGTCGAATCATTGCAAAACAAATAAAACTAGGATAATTCTGCAGTACAAGAGTAACCTAGGTCGACTCAAAGATGCAATTCACTTTGGTTCCTAACTCAATCCACTAATAAATAGCAGGGAGAATTTCAACTAACGGTTTGCATGCAACAAATGAAAATTATAGAAACACAAACTGGAATTGTAGAAAATGCAGAAACTGACCGAAATGATGAAAGATGTTGTAAAACAAATTCAAGAATATCAATCCATTTCACCAAACCAAGGATTTCAAATTATCATAGTTCTTCAGATAATGATCATATTATGAAGGTTCATTCAATGTCATAAGAAGCAGTTCAATCAAATTAATTCCTAAATCAATTGAAATCACAAATCAAATTGAAATATCATCCAAATAATTTGTGAATAAAATTCAAAATTTGGAAATGAACTCATAACCTAAACCGTTTTCAATCTTAAGCACATTCAGAATCATGAAAATCGAAAATAGGATTGAAGAAGAAGATGGACTAGATCCTTGGATTGATTTATTGTTTAGCCTTCCATGATCATCATCAGTGGAAGAGTCACTAAATTTGTGTAAGAAAATAGAAGAACATAATTGAAAAGAAGAAGAAAAATGAATAACGGTTGAGAGAAAAAGAGAGAAAAGAGTTTGATCCTAAAAACTTGCACAAGAAGCTAGAAATTCTGTTTGTACAAAATGAAGTAACTAACTAACTACACTAATATATAGCGTGACTGAAAAGTAAGAAAGGATGGGCCTAGATTAGGCCCATCTAATCTAACTAATTAAGCTAATTACACAAATCAAAGCGCAATCTCCCAACCCAAAGCTCAAGTGTAGAGACTCTGACTTCCAAGCCTAAAATGACCCTCAAAACGGCAGAATTGGCCAAATCTTATCTATTACAAAATTGTATACCTTTTCCTTAGCTTTCCAGCGACTACTCATATGCTCTATTTGGATTTTTGTAGAAACCTCTAAGTCTTGCACAAGAAAGATAGGTCAAATAAGCACAAAATCTGAAAATAAGCAAAAATTACCAATTAAGCCCAATTATTTGCCTAAGACCAAAAATGATTTAAAATGAGAAACTAAAAGTTCAAGAGAATTCATACAAGCTAAGAAGAATATAAAATTACTAAACTAAAAATGCTTAATCACCTATCCAATTCATCGCTAATTAGAGATGGATTTGCGGAAGTCATGTATCCATCGCCATTTCCTTGCTAAATAGTGAATGATTTGAGAGAAATAATGTTCCTCGCTAATTTTCCTCACTAAATCACGATTCTCTTATAGTGGGAGATCCAATATCTCCTTATCTTTTTGTCCTTTGTATTGATAGTTTGTTTTATATGACAAATAATGTTGTTGACCAGAAGCTTTGGACTCCTCTCAAAATTTCCAAGGAGGGTCCATGTATATCTTACCTTGCTTTTGCAAATGATCCACTGATTCTTGCAAAGGCAAGTGTGGATCAAGCCAAAGTTATAAAGAATGTGTTGAATCTCTTTTGTGCTAGCTCCGAATAAAAGGTCAACCAAGAGGAAACAAGAGTTTACTTCTCTAGGAATGTTAACAACAACTTGAGAGATAAGATAGCCCTAAAGCTTAGGTTTCACAGGACGACAGACTTGGGGAAACAGCTTGGCATCCTTCTTCATCATAAGAAGGCTTCCAAGCAATCTTTCCAATTTATCCTTGATAAGGTCAATCAATGGCTTAGTAGTTGGAAGGCCAATACCCCTCCATTGTAGGTCGTGTTACACTTGCAAAGTCAATGGTGCAAAAACTTCCTACATATGCTATGCAATCTTTTTTGCTTTAGAGATCTATTTGTGATGAAACTGATAGGAAGTGTAGAAGTTTTTGTTTGGGGTGATACGGATAAAATAAAAAAGGGTTCATTGGTTGAATTGGAATGCTTTATGTTGTCTTAAAGTTGATGGGGGTCTTGGGTTGATGCCTTCGTCTTGGAGTTGGCACTACTTGAAAAACGACATTTTACAACGGTTTTAAAAGCCTTTTAACGACGATTTTACAACTATCTTTGAAGCCAGCGTTGTCAAAAGTCAATACTTTCGACAACGGTTTTCAAACCATCTTTGAAGGGTATTATTTGTAAGACGATTTTGTCGTGTAATCGTCTTAGAAATTGTTTTATTTTAAATAAAAAATAGGCAATTCTAAGACGGTTCTTATGAAAAACCGTTTTAGAAAGTTTACATTCTAAGACGGTTCTCTGAAACACCGCATTAGAATGTCTACTTTCTAAGACAGTTTTTGGTAGGAATCGTCTTAGAAATTGTTCTTTTTTAAAAAAATAAAAAAATAAATGAATGTTTCTAAAATGATTCTTATGAAAAATAGTCTTAGAATGTCTTTTAAAAAAGATAAAAATTGACGATTCTAAGACGGTTTTTCCATAAATCATCTTAGAATGTATACTTACTAAGACAGGTTTTCAAAGAACCGTCTTCAAATGTTTTTTAAAAAAATGAAAAAAATTGAGAATTCTAAGACGGTTTTTCAAAGAATTGTCTTAGAATGTCATTTTTTTAAAAAAAATAAAAAAATTGCCAATTTTTTATTATTTCATAACCATACCAAATTATTATTATTAATTATTAATTATACATTCATTTGTCTCGTAATCTTTAACTGATTTATTCATACATTTATTGTAAAGTGTAAAAAGGAAAGAAAAAAGATAAGAAACCTTACAACTATTTTTATGAAAATCAAAAAACATTTCTTGGTTTCTACATAATAACCTTAAAAGACAAAGAAAAAGAAATGGATGGACTAATTGAATATTGTGCTACAGCCTACTCTTTCTCCTTGATCTAATTTCATATCACACATGTTGTTAAGATATATATGTGTGTGTGTGTGTGTGTGTGTGTGTGTGTGTGTGGCTAAGCTATCACTTATGGTTTCAATTGTCTTTATAAGAAAAAAATAATTGTTTGAAAAATGATAAAAAAAATGGAGGCCAGAAGAATAAGCTTGAGCTAGTTTCATTAGAAATTGCACCATGATGTGAGTTATACAAATATTAAAACTTTATGTATACCCTGGTAGTTGGCTAGAGTATGAAAATACTAAAGAATTTCTATTTAAATTCAGTTAACTCTTTAATTTTTAAAATTTGAATGAGATCATGAAACATGGTTGTGGTACAACAATAATCAAACCAACAAAAGTTTCAGGGTTCAACATTTCCTTGACATGTTCCCAAAATGGTGACCTCAGTAGACAGTCAATAATACCAATTTAGAAATAAATAAAAAAAGAAGACGCCACTTTTTTACACATCACATGTGGCAAACAGAGAAAAAGAGCAAGAAAGCCAAGGCACTAAGATCGTATGTATCAGGAATTTATAGACAAATTTACCAGCCAAAACTTAAATGAATACCAATTGAATATTGCAAAGCAGTATATACAAACCTTGCAAGAATGCTTGGAAATTCCAAGAGGTAAGAGGTGGTAAGAACAACATCCCTGCTGGATTAATATTGAATAATTGTATATATGGTTCCACTTTAGTAATTTGTGATTGATCTCTGTTTCAAATTGTAAGAAATGAAAGCATCAATTGTCAATATCAGTATACTAAAAAATATAATTTAATTCCATAATAAAGAGAGAGAAAGTATCAATTGTCAACATTAGTATACTAAAAATGAAAAGCCTTCATTTGCATCCAGACAAGTACCTGAAAGCTGAGTAAGCATTTTGTACAATGTCTTCATATCCCATAAGTATTCCCTCGCATATGATTACAGACGAACCTTGACCTGAAGAAGGTATTATTAGTAACAGTGTGGCAACTAGCAAAGAGATAACATTGAAGTCAACCAGATCAGCTAAAACTGACATTGTCAGATTAGTTATATTTAGGTATTTTTCCAACATTTCTATAATTTTCAGTGTTACCAAACTAACAAGATCCTTGACACAGACATAAACTATATAGTAAATAAATTTTATATAAATATTATAATTGAGACAATTCTCCCTCTAAATTTCAAATTTTGAATAAAAATTGACTTTAAAAATGCAATTTGTAAATGTAATTTAATAAAAACTTAAAAGTAGGAAGTGGGTGAAAGAGGTGGATCTAAGCCATTAATTTCAGAGAAGAGGGATTGGATGCCAAGTGAAAGAATCTTCCTTCTATTGTAGAGTAGATTACATATTTATGTAATAGTCATTGCACCACAAACCAATAAAATAGATGTCACCATTACATGTTTAACCTTGCAAAAGTAGCAAATATTTTAACAAAACAAAAATATATAAGTGGCAAGAGATTTTTCGCCAAAATTATGACTCAATAAAATTATGAAAAACATCTATTTGACCTTACTCATGATATCAACTTGTGAAGATAACATTGGTAGTTCAATTATTTGTTGGATTATTGAAATCTTGCTAGTAAAATATTCTTCTATACAAATTACCTATAAGTGGCACCATAAATTGAATATGGAAGTGAGTAGCATGCAACTATTAAAGCTTCCAAAATTGCAAAGCCAAATGACATCCACCATCTGAAATGTGTCGAACAATTGAACAGTTCATTAGTTGAAATCCCTTAAATCACATATAAAGGGAGATAGCAAAAAAAATGTTTAGCTAGAAACTAGGTGACTGCTCAAGATGGATAAATAGACCCATATATAACTCTTAATCTTCTCATGTCCATCCAGACCTTCTTTCCGTAGCTTTACTAGAGAAGGGACAACATGACAGAGTACCTGCACATGAATCTATTGTATAAATGCAGTTCATAGAAGGTTGAAACATAAAAAAAGAAATCAACCATACACAAGAAAAATGGGTATCTAGTTGAGATTTGAGAACCTCGATGTTCTTTAGTCTTTACAACCAAGTACTTCACAGTTCATAGTTAAAACAAGGAGAAAAATAATTTTTCTTTCAAAGATACTTATTGACAGAAAAAAGAGTTATTTCCTTACATAATCTAAAGCAAAGGGAGAAATGTTCTACAGATATACTTTTCTTTAAAAGAGAAATTGTTAGACTCTTGGCAAGCGTACCAATTTGTCGTTGTAAGTTACAAAATTTATAAAAGATCGTCTCCACAGGGACTTGAGCTACTCAGTTAATCCAAATACAATTTAACAGTTCAATAGTTATGTACAATAATGATGAGCGGAATTTCATGTGATTTATGAAAGTAATGGAAAAGTACAAAACTAGTAAAATGAAATATATTTATGAGAAAGTGGGATTGGGTTTCATCATTCATACCCTTTAGTATTCAATTAACTTTACCATGTATAAATCATTTTCTATCCTTATTGATACACACATTAAATCACCCCAAATCGATCCCTAGCATTTGAGAATTCTGAGGATATCTACCCAATATCGATCCCTCGCATATGAAGTAAATACCCCAACATTATAATCATAAGCGCGTGCTATTTGCAATCAAAACGTTATGCCCTATTCCTAGCAACATAACGTAATGAGTAAAATCATTCAATTCAAACCCCAAGATTACTTTCCAGTCTCACTTAAGATTAAATTCATGAAACTAGTGATCGAGTAGAATCAAGGATTAAGGACAGAATGAAATTACCAACAAGGAATAGAAACGATTCATGCATAAATAAATATTAAAAGAGATGCATAGGAGTAAGAAGATTACATCAAATCCTTAAGAGAAGCTAGCCAATCATTGTGGAGAGCACCTCCTTAATGGAAGAATTGATGAAGGGAACCATCACCGCTTCTTTCCGGCAGAGTCTCCACACCAATTCTCACTTCTCTCACTCTCCCTAAGCTATCCTAAGCTAATCCTACGTACAAGAAGAAGGAATTTAGAAATTTGAATCCATTTGCTCAAGATTTGCATGGCTATTTATAGAATTTGGTCACCAGCTTGTGTCCACTCGCCTAGGCGAGTGTTTTTGCTTGTTTTTACTGGCCTGGGCGAGCTAGACTTATCTCCTTGGAACTTGAACTCGCCTAGGCGAGCAAAATATACTACTTCCACTCGCCTGGGCGAGTTAAAGCCTTAATGGTGAAGAAAGGTCATGGGCATGGATGAGTTTTGCTTCTGACACCCCCCCCAATTTGATCTTTATGCCCTTTTTGCTTGCTTTGATGCTTCGGAAGCTTTGGATGTCATCAGAACCTATCAAAATGCAAAATATGATTGGACTCGTCTTACAAAAAGTGAAAAACAACATTTATACAAGTACTAAATACAAATCAACTAAGTTTAGGGTAAGTTTATAAGCAAATTTACTAAGATCAAAAGATAAATGTCGTTTTGTAAGTTTGAATTGTTCTAAAATAGGGCACTTATCAGGAACACAACTGATTTCATATATTGATATATATCACATACTTTTATGAACACACTAGCAAAATTATCAAAGAATTAAAAATCAAATATAATGAAAGGAAGTTGAACATCCTTTGGCCTTCAAAGTAACGGAAAGTAAACTTCTGCATCAAATATTTGTCTAACAACTAATAAACAAAGGAGGCATACCTACATAATAATGGACGCAATTATCTGAGGACTGATTCCAAGCTGGAAACTAGATATCTTGAGCTCAGTAGTGAAGTCACCAAGTTCATCTACCAGAAGCTACATGAATGATTGTTGAAATTGTAAATATCTTATCTTATCTTAGGATTTCTATATATATCTACAATCAATGTTGGAATACATGTACAACTACAATCAATTTTGGAATGTGATTACCATCCTTCCAATACTTTCTATTGCAAAAACACTCACATAATGGTCCAAATTTTCCTTCTCAGAAGCTACCTTGAGCTAACACCCAAATTTTCCTTCAAAGATAGTTTTTCGAAAACCGTCTTTGAACATTTGTTTCCAAAGACGGTTTTACGAAGTCTTAAAAAAGTTAAACTTAATTTCAAATATGTCACAGCTTATTTTGTTGCATCAATTTTCCAAAAATCGACTTATATTCAACGACATTAAAACATGTTTTTTTAGTAGTGTGGAATGTGCCTTCTTGGATTCTCAATAATATGACGTCTAGCAGAATCCATAATGGCATGAGGTGGCGCCAGAGCCACTCTGGACTGGATATGGTGGCTTAGAAATAAGCTTGTTTTCCAGCCTAAGATCGCGCCAACCATTGAAGTTTGGTCTAAAGTTGAAGCGCTGGTTCGTGATATTAAGCACACTTTAATATGGAAAGCATGTTGGGGAATGAGGTCACAAGTAGTATCCCCAGGAGAGAGTTAGATGGATTCCACCTGATATGGGAATCATTAAACTGAATTGCGATGCTGCTTTCAAGGTGCTGGAAGGGAAGACCACTTGTAGTTTATTTCGCGATTATCAGGGCCGTTTTATGTCACTGTTCTAAACTGCGACACTGTTGATATTGCTAAGCTTTGGGCTATCGTTTATGGTCTTAGACACGCGCAAAATTATGGCTTTTAAAAGCTTAAAATCGAATCCGATTCCCAGGTGGCAGTGAATTAGGTTTCAAATCCCCAGTTTTCCAATAGATCCTGTGATGATATTTTGGATGAGGCTCGATGGAGGCTAGCTGACCTTACTTCCTTTAGCATTTTGCATGTGTCCAGGGATGCAAATAAGTTGCTCGTTCCTTTGCTCAATTTGCTTTTCATTCTACTTGTAATGATGTTTCTTTTCAGTCTATTCCAGCTTTTGTTGTGGATGCGGTAATGCATGATTTATCTAGAACCCGCGAGGGGATGAATAAATCTTCTGGTTGAGGGGCTTTGCCTCGCCACTTCAGAAAAAATAAAAAATAAAAAATCAATAGAATTATAATAAAAGTAAAATGTGAAATGTATGTTATTTTTATTTTTTAAAAAATTTAGTTGAGAATATTTAAAATATAATATAAGAATGCAAGAAATAAAAATATTAAATAATTGAAACTAGATTTTTTTTATTAAAAGGATTTTTTTTATATACAATTAATAACGAATATATGGATTGAACATAATTAAAATTATTGATCTTTAAATAAAATTAAAAGAGTTCAAAATTAATTAAAAAGTAAAAATTATACTTACTCAATAAGCTAGTTACTTTAATAATTTTTAATTTTTAACTAACAACCTATACGTACCAACTAATTTTCAAATTTAAGCAAACTTATCAACTACTGTGGCAAAAGTTGCCAAATAAGGCCTAGAAAATTACATAGATGTATGGAGGTAATTTCATGCTTGTTGGTCTTTTTCTTCATGACTATGTATATTGATTGTTTTTGTTTATATTTCTCCATTCAGTGTATCTTTTTTTTTCCCTTTCGGTAATAAAACAAGGAAAGTGGTTAAGCAACTCCTGCTCTTTTACAAGAGTCCATTTAGTACACTCAAATTAATACAGGCAAACTACTAATTAGAAACAGGAACCTAATACTAGTGTGTGCGGATTATTTTTAGATCTTTTTAGTATAATAAAAAGTTATAAAAGAAAATATTTTAGATGTAACTTTAAAGTAATTATTAAAATATCAATATTTTTTTCATAAACGATAATCAATAATTAAATAATAATGTAAAAAATCTTTATATTACTAGTATATTCAAATTCTTTATTTTAACCACATTTTCAAGTTGAAAACACCTAATCGATCAAGAGCAAGAGAGTGAAATATGCTTTCTTTAGAGAAAATAGAGAAATTGAAAATCAGTCAATGTAGCTTAAACAAAATAAGAATTTTTGAGCTTATGATAGAAAGTAGTACGAAACCAACTAGGGTTCTCGTTAAGTGAAATTTGTGAACCTAGCTAGAATAATTTTTCATTTTGTGATATATATATATATATATATATATATATATATATATATATATATATATATATATATCAGTGTGGGAATAGATTGATGGAGTAGTGATGAAAGAATGTGACGTATAATCACATGGCCCATCATGTGAGGATACATATTTTACAACAAATGTACCAGGAGAGCTCCTCATGGTAGGGTAGACAAGGAGGATGATAGTGAGAGAAAGAAGAAAAACAACTGATTGTAGCTTGTTTTACGTAAAATCGAAACAGGACATGTTCCGCAAAAGAAGCATGATTTACACATAAACGGGAAAAGCATCAGCATGGAGAAGATAGCGCATCTATCTTTGTCTATGTAATATATATTGGACTGGAAATCGTTATACTAAATTATCTTAACCTAGATAGACTCAAGGCTATGTTGTATATGTATTTACTGTATAATTTTAATATATGTGTACTACATATACACATTATATATGTTTAATATATATATATATATATATATATATATATGTGTGTGTGTAGTATAATACATTTAAATATATATGTATATTATTGAGTACTACATATCGTAATACATATAATGTTTAAATATTGAAAAGTAATCTTTTAAAATCAATCCGGTAATTGAATCAAAGGTGTTGATTACCAAGTCATTGGTTCAACTATGCTTGATTTGAAATTAAATTGGTAATATTTATATATATATATATATATCATATTAATATAAAAATAAGCTAAATAATCTTTTAAATTACTAAATGTTTTATAAGATAATTTCTTTTCATTATAAATAGTTAAATAATAATGCAGTTAGTTCTCATATGGTTAACCTTTATTTATTTAAAATATTTTAAATTTTTTAAAAATGTAATAAAAATCATTTTTTTCAAAAGTGACATTAATTATTATTTAATTTAGAGATATAAGATAATTTTGATGGTTAAAAAAAAAGAAGAGAAAAGATCGTGAGTTTGACTAATTCTGTTCACAAAACTAATATTTTAATAAATTAATATTTGTTCGATAAAATATAACTGTTATTCAAGTTTTATTGAATTTGACATATTTTTTTGCCATTTACTTTTTTGAATTGTGATAAAATTATATATACAAGATATTTGTGATGAAATACCAAGAGTGGAACACGTTTAGGACATCTTCATCCAACCATATATCCGGTAGGAGAAATTATTATAGTCTAGGACTATCCATAATTTCGGTTAATCATGCGATACATAAGTGAGTTTTTCAATTTCTTGTTATAAAAAAGGATTAATAAATTGGATCATACATTAAGAGATTAATAAATGAAGACTATCATATTCCGAATCATATAATAATTTTTCATGCATGTGGACGCGCGACATTACATTGCAACTCAAAACATAAAAGAATTAAATGTATGAATCCTTGACAAGTATATTATTACTCATCAACTTTGTTCATTTCCATCAAAAGTAGGGCTTTTCCTTCACACTTATAAGACACTCTAACAGGGGAACCTTTAGAAAGGGACGTAACTGGACAAGGATGGTTTTTGAATGGACAAAATGACAGCACATACAAAATGAATGCAGTGCATGCATGCCTTCTGTTTCTTCTTCACCTCCTTCATTTGTACATATACAAAAGCAGACATGCATATGATGATGAACACATTAAACAACAATGACATATATATTACGAAGATTCATTTTGAGATGAAATATTGGGTAAGGCAGAGAAAAAAGTAAGCCTGGTCATGATGATGTGCCTGTTTCTTAACTGAAAAGGTGATAACACGGCCCCTCGATTCACGAGGGTTATGGATGGTGGGTCGAAAAAAATACTACTACATATTGATACGTCCCTCGGTGATTAATATTAAAATTGTTCTGTATAATTTTTAGAACACAAATGTACAGTACAAGAGTACCGTATGGTTGCTGTTTGATCACTCTAACTCTGCAACTATGAGAATATCAATGGTGACTACAGTTGATGATCACTGAGATACACGAAATTGGAGTGGGGTGTGTGCTCAGTGTAATTGAAAGAGAGAGAGCTAGAGTGTGTGTTTGTGTGTACCTTTCTCCATGGAGGACATCTCTATTTATAACTTTGAGAATACTCACCGGAGTTAGTTGAGTAGTGAGCCTCATCCATTATCTGTATATGGAGATTGACTGATAGTGGGTTTAGTGGCTACAGGATTGTTATCTCCACTACCTTCGGTTATCTGAATAACTGATAAATGGGCAGTTATAATATTTATCATATCTTCCTATCTTTTGATGATTAAGATATTAGGCATTTGAATTAATAAGATAAATAAGCCTTTTATTTTTGCCAAGAGAAATTACCATAACAGATGCCCCCCAGCTTGGTTGGTCAGCACTCTGACCTGCCAAGCTGTATTAGCAATTATCGCTGAATCGAGGTTGATGAAGATATTCAATTCTTGAGTTTTTAACCCTTTCTTGGGCTTTACCCTCAAGATTCAATTCTTGAGTTTTTAACCCTCTCTTGGGTTTTACCCTCAATTAATCAATTCTTGAGTTTTTAACCCGTTCTTGGGTTTTACCCTCAAGCAATAAACTCTTGAGTTTTTAACCCTCTCTTGGGCTTTACCCTCAAGGTTCAATTCTTGCAACTTAAGCATTTTTATCCCAGAGGGTCGTTACGATAATTTCCCTTGACATGCATTTATA
>PYAF01004142.1:517094-555243 GCA_007407185.1 Glycine tomentella | reverse complement strand
AAGCACAGTTTGAGATACTCTGTTTTCTGGTGCTCTTGGAAGGGGAAGATTGATTGAAGACTGATTTTGTTTTAAAGATTTGTTTTGAATCTGAAAATTGATTTCTGGTATCAAAAGAATTTCTAATAAGTGATAAAGATCCTGTGGCTACTCTGATTTAAATTTTAATTGGGCAAAGTTTTTCAACCAATTCACCCCCTCTTGGTTGTTTTAAGTATTCATCTGTTTTTCACATTCTTCTTGTTGATGGTTCCCTTAGCTCGACGGGGATCATGGCGTTAGTTCCATATGTGAGGCGGAAAAGAGTTTCCTTTGTAGTACTTTGTGGTGAATAATGATAAGCCCAGCGTATGCTGGGGAGCTCTTCCTTCCAAAGACCTTTAGATTTGTCAATCTGGTGCGAAGTGCTCGGAGGATGACTCTGTTTGCTGCTTCCACCTGACCATTAGTCTGGGGATGTTCAACAAAGGTGACCAGGTGTTTAATACCCAGTCGTGTAAGGAAATCTTCATAGGTCTGTGCCTTAAACTGCGTACCATTTTTAGTAATGATAGGGAAGGGTAGACCATATCTACATATGAGATGTTTCCAAGTGAAGGTTTCTACTTCACTAACTGTTATCTCACGTAGAGGCTTTGCTTCAATCCACTTGGTGAAATAGTCGATGACTACTAATATAAACTTGACCATTCCAGGAGCTCTTGGTAAGGGTCCCAAGATGTCTATTCCCCACATGGCAAAAGGCCACAAGAAGGTTAGCATGTGAAGATTGTCAGAGGGAGTTCGGGGAAAGTCCACAAACTCTTGACATTTTGCACACTTCCGAGTGAAGTCGAAAGCATCAGTTCTGAGTGTTGGCTAGTAGTATCCTGCTCTTACTACCTTAGTGGCAAGGGAACACCCCCTTGTATGGAGGCCATAGATCCCTTCATGGAGCTCTCTCAGAACGTAGTTCACCTGTTGCTTGTCCAGGCACTTTAGCAAAGACGCTATCAGTCCTCTCTTGAATAGTTTGCCATCTATGATGACGTAGTAGCTAGCTTTCCTCTTTAGACGTTGGGCCTCGTTTTCATCTGTTGGGAGTGTTCCCTTTGTGAGAAAATTCCTGTAAAGGGTCATCCAATTGGGTTCCTCTCTTTCACCAACCATTACCGCTTGGGTGTCTATGGTGGGTGCCTGGAGTGTCTCTTGGATGATAGTTTTGACGTGTTTAGTCTTTTTAGTACTTGCCAGTTTGGATAGAAGGTCAGCCCTTGTGTTACTCTCTCACAATATGTGATGCATCACAAAAAACTCAAAACTTGCAATAAGTGTTTTGGCCAGATGGCTTCCTTAGTTTGATACTTGTCAGCTATATGTTCCTGGACGAGCTGTGAGTCGGAATAGCATCTTAGACATTGAGCCCTGACTTCTTTTGTGAGTTTGAGTCTTGCTATGAGTGCCTTGAACTCGAATTGGTTGTTTGAAGCTTTGAAGTTAGTCTTGAGGGTCTGCTCCAATGAAATGTTGTCAGGTCCCTCAAGAATAATGTCTGCTCCACTTTCCTGCATATTGGATGCTCCGTCCACATAGAGATTCCACCACTCTAGGGTAGACTTATATTTCCCCGCAAACTCTACTGGGAAGTCTGCCATGAATTACGTCTTCATGGGACCATGTGGTTCGTATCGAATGTCGAATTCTGACAAATCGAGTGACCAGGATACCATCCTGCTTGCTAATTTGGGTATCCACAGTATTTGCTTAATGGGATAGTTAGTTTTAACTATCACTTGGTGACTTTGGAAGTAAGGCCGAAGGCGTCTAGCGAAAGTGACTAGTGCCAAGGCTATCTTTTCGATCATCTGATAGCGTTTCTCGACATCATGTAGCACACGACTAGTGAAATAGATAGGGAGTTGGTGCTTCCCTTCTTCTTGGACAAGTGCTGAGCTGACAGCTTCATCCGCTACCGAGAGGTATAAGAGCAATGGTAACTCCTATCGATGTCGACTCAAGACAGGTGGTGCGACAATTGTCTTGTTGAATGTTTCGAAGGCCTGCTCGCAAGTGTCATCCCAGAGGAATGGTTGTGTTTTATTGAGTAGCTTGTAGAAAGGTTTCGCCTTCTCGGTGAGTTTTGAAAGGAATCTTGACAGGGCCGCTAGTCTTCCGTTCAATTTCTAAACTTCATTGGCATTGGTCAGGCTATGCATCTGTAATATGGCTAAACATTTATCTAGGTTGGCTTCAATTCCTCGATGTGTGATCATAAAACCAAGGAACTTGCTGCCACCCACTCCGAATATGCATTTTTCGGGGTTGAGACGCATGTCATACTTCCGAACTTCTTCAAACACCTCTTCCATATTTGCTACAAGTTGGGCTACACTCTAGGACTTGATGACCATGTCATCAACGTAGACCTCAATGTTGCATCCGATTTGTGTTTTGAAGACACGATCCATCAGTCGTTGGTACGTGGCCCCTGCATTCTTGAGACCAAAAGGCATGACTTTGTAACAATAGTTGGCATCTTCAATAATGAAGGTTGTCTTTTCTTCATTCGGGACGTGCATTCTGATCTGGTTGTAGCCAGAATATGCGTCTAAGAAACTCAAGATTTGGAACCCGGACGCACCATTGACCATTCTGTCAATGTTGGGTAATGGGTATGCATCCTTCGTGCAAGCCTTGTTGAGGTCTGCGAAATATGTGCACATACGCCACTTGCCACTGGCCTTTTTGACCATGACGACATTGGCGAGCCAGGTAGAGTACCTGATTTCTCTGATAAAGTTGGCTTTGAGCAACTTGTCTATTTTTTCCTTCACTGCTTTTGTCTTTCTTCTCCCATATTTCACTTTTTCTGTGCTATTGGTTTGCCCTATGGACATATTGCTAGCTTGTGGCATATGACATTAGGGTTAATACCTGGCATGTCAGACGATTGCCATGTGAAAAGAGATGCGTTCTTACGAAGCATGTCAGCTATGTGTTTGTACTCATGACTGGTTAGATCCTTTCTAAGTTGCATACATTGTACATGTTTAGACCCGAGTTGCAACTTGACCAGTTCCTCGATCGATTTTGGTCCTTGTCGACATTGTCATCGCATAGATCCACGTCGAAGGTGTCATCATGGTGAGTTGTATAGATCGTTAGAGTGTAAGGGGTAGACCCTTTATTTCTGCTTATGACATGGCTAGTGCCCCCAAAGTGGGACAATATCTGTCTGACCTCCTATCAAGAGGATATGGTGCCATTTTCAAGCTTTCTATGTAACACTGTCTAGCTTGCTTTTGGTCTGCTTTTGAAGTAACAATTTCCCCGTCATGGTAGGAAATTTAATCTTCAAATGAGGTGTGGAGATGATAGCTCCAAGCTCGTTCAGTGTTTTTCTACCAATCAGGGCGAGGTATCTGATATTAAAGCTCCTCGAAAACAAACCCTGACCAAAGGTAGTCATAAGGTCGACGTAGCCCTGGGTTTCTACCCTCTCTCCTACAAAACCTAGGAGGGGTCCGAGGTGAGGTTGAATCATGTTTGGTGAGATCTCTAGCTTCTGAAAGGTCTTCAAATATAGAATGTCAGCAAAGCTACCTTGATCGATGAGTATTTTGGCCACTTTGAAATTGGGGATTATAAGGAAACAACCATGGGGTCGTCTTAATTGACAGGATCAATTCCCTTGAAATCAACATTTGTGAATGTAATGGGAGGTAGACTCCATGGTGGAAGAGCATCAACGCAGTTTATATCGATGTCTCGTATGGCATGCAAATGCCTCTTTCGAAACTGGATGGATGATCCTCCATTTGAGAAGCTGCCTGCGATGGTATTGATTACACTACGAATGTGTTGGGTAGGGTAGTTCTTTTGTTGGCGAGGGAGTTGACGCTCCTGTCTAGGTTGTTGTCGTCTCTGTCTCCCCCTGTCTTCTGCTCCATCCCTTCTTCTATCAATATCTATGTTTCTGAATCGATCCCCTTGTCATCCCTTATGTTTGTTTTCTGTTGGAGGATTATCAGGCTTTTTCACAAACCATGATAAGTGTCCCGCTTGGATGAGTTCTTCTATCTTGTCTTTCAAGAAACAACACTGTCTAGTGTTATGACCATTGCCACGATGGTAGTGACAGTATTTGTTCGGGTTCGCTCCCTATTTCATAGACGATGAGGGAGCTGGCAGTGTCACCTGTACCTCCGTGTTGAAGGCTTCTTCCATAATCGTGGCCCGGTTGATCGTCAGGGGAGTGTATCTCTCGTACTTGGATCTTTTTGGGGGAAATTGTTGTTTGTGCAGCCTCTGCTTCTTGTCTGACCTCTAGGGATCAACTCTAGTTGTTACTTCATGTCTTTCTCTCTCGCTTCTGTCCAATCTATCGGACTTCTTTTCTAAACTTTGACATTTATTCCATCTGTATATAACCTTTAGCTCGTTTGCGTATTTCGTCCATGCTAGAGGGAGGCTTCTTGCATAGACTGTCTTCGAACTTGCCAGGTTGGAGGGCGAGCATCATGGAATGTAAAGCTACCTCAGGGTTGAGGTTTCTGATCTAGACAATCAGTTGTCCAAATCATTCCATGAACCTACGGAGAGGTTCATCGTCTGCCTGATGCAGTGTAGCTAGTGCAGCAGAGGTTAACTTGTGAGTCCAACTGGTTGCGTATTATGCGTTGAATTTTTCGAAAAAGGTTTCGAAACTGTCTATGGACTATTCAGGTAGACCACCATACCATGCCAGAGCTGCCCCCTTTAGAGAGGTAGGAAAGACTCAGCATAGTATGGCATCCTTGTTTGTATATAGATTAACCTGGGTGAGGAAAGCATCCATATGTTCATCTGGGTCAGTGGTGTCGTCATACCTCTCTAAGTGTACGGGTTTCCACTCGGGAGGAAGATTGACTTCCATGATACGGTCGACAAAAGGGTTGCACCGTGTAGTATGTTTCTTGAGTCGATAGACCTATGTCGAACTGGGGATGCGATTCGCCTTGATTCCACTCGTTTCTTGTACTAGGGGAGTGTTTGTCTCCTTGTGGACGGTTAGCTTTCCACCTCTGGATTTCTTCTTGGTACCTTCGCTCCATCTCCGCCATGCGATTTTGGAGTTGCTGAAGGGTGTTAGCATTCGTCATGGTTGTCAGTGGAGGGTTGGACACCTCTATAGGAGTGTCACGTCTGATGCTGGAATGTGTGTTGACCACTGATGGACGTTCCAGTGATTCGTGAGGATGCGAGGCCGTAGGGTAAGTATTACCGTGGCCCCATGGTGGGCGCCAGATGTTCTTACCAAAAATCTGGAAGTTCCACGTGTAAGCTAGATATGGTCTATGTGGGTTCCAAATTCTGCACGTCAGATGGTGAGTCAACCTTGTTTAGGAAAAGGACATGCAAAATAAAGGAAAAACACTCTGACGCTCAGGTACATCAATTATTGGAGAATAATTGAGTGTGTGAGAATGTTTATGAGGTTTCCAAGGAGACCTCAGAGGTATGTTCACCATGGGTGAATAGTATGATAAGGAGTGAACAATGAGTATATTTCACCCTAAGTGGACATGAGTAATCTAGGATTATAAGATGATTAAAGGTTTAGAGAGAACCTATATTTATAGCGTGGAGTATGGGCCTTGGGGCCTTTATTTGTTAGTAATATGTTGATAAGATCATAACAAATAATAGCATACAGTTATATAATTTAAATAGAAGATAATGTATACCTTATGGATATATTGTTACTTGTAGATAAGTAACAGCTTGTAGATAACTTGTAAATATTAGGAGATAAGGTAGTTACACCAATTTGAATAACCAAGCATAGTAGATATGCGATTAATAAGGAGATATGCGCTGTTGATGTTCGTGCTCCTGTAAAAGGTCGACATCCGCGCTCCTGTAGCAAGGCTACAAGGAGGGTAGACAAGCGTGTGTGGGTTGACACTTGGAGAATAAATTACTGTGTGAACATTACTTTGGGTCACTGAACATGTGTCTATCCTCCGTGTCTGTCCTGCTATAGTAACCGTGTATATTTCCGCCTTAAGAACCATCCCGGACACGACGAGTACAACTTTTCCGCCCTCCGAGTCAGCTTTGCTATAGGAATGCGAACGTCCATCTACTTAGCTTTCAGAAGCTCTTGGATTGCAACATCTTATCTATATTCGAGATAATACAACTGTCTTATCTCCAAATATCTCTCGAGTTATCTACAAGTTGTTATTTATCTACAAATAACAGCATATCTACAAGGTACACATTATCTCTAATTCAAATATAACTACCTGCTATTATCTGTTATCTTATCAACAGATTATCTAATAAACAAAGGTCCAAGGCCCATACTCCACGATATAAATACAGGTTCTCTCTTTACGGAGGTTACATTCTACCACTAATCACTCAATTCATACTCATATACTTGATTATTCTTCAATAATTAATGTACTTACTTGAGCGTCGGAGTGTCTTTCCTTTGTTTTGCAGTCCCTCTCTTGAACAAAGATGATTACTCACTCGACGTGCAAAGTTTGGAACCCACTCATCATCACACGTGGAATTTCTAAATTTGGTAAGAACATTTGGCGCCCACCGTGGGGCCGCAGTAAAACTTAACCTACGGCCTCACACTCAAATAGGTCATCAAGACGCATCCATGGTTAGCACACGCTCCAGCATTAGACGCAATACTCTTGTGGAGACATCAAACCCTCCACAGACTACCTTGACGAATGCGGACGCACTTTAGCAACTCCAAAACCGCATGACAGAGATGGTGCGAAGGTATGAAGAAGAAATCCGAAGGTTGAAAGCCCATCGTGATCAACACGAGACCAGAAGGAGACACAAACTAGGAGATGAACAACCCCCGTCCACGAGGAATGAAACGACTCAAGGCGAAGTGTATCCTTGACAACATGTCAACCCTCCGGACGATCCCAGTTCAACATATGTATGTCGTCTAGAAGGGTTGACAACACGGATACACCCTTTTGTTGACCGTATTATGGAGGTCAACCTTCCTCCTGGATGGAAATCTCTTCATCTAGAAAGGTATGCCAACACCACAAACCCAGACGAACATCTGGATGCCTATCTGACTCAGGTCAACCTCTACACAAACAGCGACACTGTACTATGTCGAGTGTTTCCTACCTCTCTAAAGGGAGCAACTCTGAAATGGTATGGTGGACTCCCCCCAAAGTCGATAGACAGCTTTGGCACTTTGGTCAAAAAGTTTGGTGCACAATACGCAACCAAGCAGACGACGAACCCCTTCGAAAATTCATGGACTGATTTGGATAGGTCACTGTTTAAATCAGGAACCTCAATCCTGAAGTAGCATTGCACTCGATGATGCTCATTGCGACCTGGCAAGTTCGCAAATAGTTTATGCAAGAAACCCCCTTCTAGCATGGACGCGATACGTGAGCGAGCTGTAGGTTACAAACAGATGGAGGAAATGTCTAAATTCCATAATGAAATTAGACAAGTAGGAAAGAAAAGGGAAAGGCAGGATATGACTGTCAAGGTCGATTTGAGGAGGTTGAACAAAAGACAGAGGATGGACAGATACCAGCCTCTCTCGATAGGACCTAGGTATAAAAGATATACTCCTTTAAGTTCAATTAGGCTACGATCATGGAAGAGGCATTCAACACGAAGGTATAGGTGGCACCACCTAATCCCTCGTTGTCTTTCAACAAGGCTCAAACTCGAATAAATACTATCGATTTCATCGTGGCAGTGGCCATAATACAGAAGAATGTTGGGACCTGAAGGAAAAAATAGAAGAGCTCATCCAGGTAGGGTATTTGACATGGTTTATGAAAAGACCTGACAATCCCCCTGTGGAAACCGACCTGGGGGTAGACAAGAAGATCAATATAGGAACCATGACAGGAATCGAGATGCTAATAGAAGGTCTGATGATAAAAGGAAGCAGAGACGACAACAGCATGCACAGGAGCGTCAACCTCCTCGCTAGCAAGAGAACGAACCTACCTAACACATCTGAGGTGAAATTAACACTATCGCGGGTGGATTCTCATATGGTGGTTCATCAAACCAGTCTCGAAAGAGACACTTGCATGACATACGAGACATTGACATTAACTATGTCGATGTCCCCTCACCACGGACCCTCCCTCCTATTACTTTCACAGATGCTGACTTTGTGGGAATTAATCTTGTCAACCAGGATGACCCAATGGTGGTTTCCCTCATAATCGCCAACTTCAAAGTATCCAAGGTCCTCATAGATCAAGGAAGCTCCACCGACATCTTGTATTGGAGAGCATTTCAAAAACTGGAAATCTCTCCAACATGATTCAATCTCATCCTGGACCCCTACTAGGCTTCGCAGGAGAAAGGGTAGACACCCGGGGGTATGTAGATCTCATGACTACCTTCAGTCATGGAAGACTATCTAGAAGTTTCACTGTCAGATACTTGATAGTAGAGGCCGACACTGCTTATCTCGCTCTAATCAGTAGAAAAACTTTAAATGAGCTCGGAGCCATTGTCTCTACACCTCACTTGAAAATGAAGTTTCCCACTATGACAGGAAAAATTGTCACCATCAAAGTAAACCAAAAGCAAGCCTGACAGTGCTACGCATAAAGCTTGAAAGTGGCACTATATCCTTCCAACAGGGAGATAGGCAGACACAATCACACTTTGGGGGGTACTAGTCAGGTAATGAGCATAGACAAAGGGTCCACCTCCTACACCCTGATTATCTATACAGCTCACAATGACGATACCTTCGATGTGGATCTGTGCGATGACAATGTCAACAAAGGACCTAAGCCAATTGAAGAACCTGTCAAACTTCAACTCGGACCTAAACTGGGGCAATGTACAAAGCTTAGCAAGGACCTTACTGGTCACAAACACAGGCACATAGCTAACATTCTTCGCAAAAATGTAGACTTATTTGCTTGGCAACCATCTGATATGCCAAGAATTGATCCTAGTATCATATGCCACAAGCTGGCAATATGCCTGCAGGCTAAGCCAATAGCTCAGAAGAAATGAAACATGGGAGAAGAAAGATGAAGGGCAGTGAAGGAGGAAGTAAACAAATTGCTTAAAGCTAATTTCATCAGAAAAGTCAGGTACTCTACTTGGCTTGTCAATGTTGTCATGGTTAAAAATGGCCAGTGGCAAGTGGAGCATGTGCACCGATTTCAACGACCTTAACAAGGCATGTCCAAAGGACGATACCCGTTGCCCAGTATAGACAGACTGGTTGATGGTGCGTCTGGGTTCCAAGTCCTGAGTTTTCTGGATGCATGCTCTGGGTACAACCAAATCAAGTGCACTCTCAAGATGAAGAAAAGATGGCATTCATTACTGAAGATGCCAACTATTGCTACAAAGTCATGCCTTTCGACCTCAAGAATGCCTTCAGAAAACAGATCGGACGCAATGTCGAGGTCTATGTCGATGACATGGTTGTCAAGTGTCAGAGTGTAGCACAGCACGTGGCGGATTTGGAGGAAGTATTTGAAGAAGTACGGAAGTATGACATGCGTCTTAACCCCTAAAAGTAAACATTCGGGGTGGGGGTGGAAAGTTCCTTGGTTTCATGATCACACACCGAGGAATAGAAGCCAACCCAGAAAAATGCTTAGCTATCGTACAGATGCATAGCCCGACAAATGTCAATGGACACAAAAGGGTTAAAGAAAGAATAACAACATTTTCATTGAATTGTCAACATTCATTTACATGGTCTTTACGGCCCAAAATAAAAGCAAAACGGAAACAAAAGGTGCAAAACAAGAGCAGCCTACATATCAGTGGCCTCCTTAGCAGATTTGAGCTCCTCTTCATCAACCAAGACACCATCCTTTGAATCCTTGAAAGGGTCAAACAAACCCAAGTCAAGGTCCTTCGCAAAGAGGCCTACTTGGCGATAGCTTCGAGAAAGCCCTTCTCATGCTGCTCCACTGCTTCTCGTTTGAACACCTTCAACTCCTCGTCAAGCTCCTTATTGACTGTCATTTCAGCAGTAAGCTCAACCTTGGCTTCCTTTAGCTTCTCCTCCAGACTTGTCATCTTCTCAGCCAGCTCCATCTCAGCAGCGAGTCCCTCTTCGACATCTTTCAGTTTCACCTCCAACTCAACCACTGCCTTACCTTGTTGCAAGCCACTAGCTCATCACCATCAAGCCTTGTGCCCAGCAGCTTGGACAAATCTTCACCAATCCTGATGGAAAGCTGATGGTTGCACCTAACCACTTCGGAAAGGACCACCACAACACAATTCAGCTTGTTGCACTCCGCCTGCCAAGCATTGCGAACAACGCCCCTCAGCTTGTTATACTCATGTTCCATAGAAGCAGTTTTGCTCATAGCCTCTTGATGCACCTGTCCATGTTCTTATATGATAGAAAGGCCCTCTGGAAAAAAAAGCTTGGCAACGTCAAGTGCACGTTGAGAACCGGCCAACCTAATCAGGTTCCTGTCAAAGGGGGTCGGCAGTCTTCGCTTAATCCTATGCCAAACACTCCACAAAGAGTCAACCTCCCTTGGAGCAGTCATGAACTCAAGGGAGGTGACAAGACAAGCAGTAGGTGGCGGCATTACAGATGAAGGAGAAGGAACGGTAATGGCAGGAGAAGTAGGTCGGGTGGCGGGTGGAGTCAAAGTAGAAGCCACAAGAGGCACAATAGCAACAACAGGGACAACAATAGTCGAAGCAGGAGTGGAAGAAGGCATAGTCGAGGTCAGAGAGGTGACCGGAATAGGGGCAGGAGTAGCAGGTGGTGGTGGAGTAGGAGAAGCAGCAATAGGGGGCACCACCGGTGCTAATGCCCGAATAGGAGGAGGAGAGATTGATACATCAGGTGGAAGCCCGATAGCCTCCCTCATCGCACGAAGGCTACAAGTGGCATAGACGGCTCGGGACTTCTTGCGACCAGACCTCCCGGCACTCTCATCCCTTTTCCTCTTTGACAACTCAGAGGGGGAGGGGCCGGGGAATGCAGCAGTGACTTCGGCAAGGTCAACCCTGACAGATGGTTGACCCTCTTCTCTCGCTGGGGGAAACAGGGGATGGTGGCACAACATCATTACCACTACCCACCCTTTTCACTAATGGCCTCCATGAGAAGTTACCCATGATACCTGTAAAAAGCAAAAAGCGAAAACACAAGTGTCAAGTTGGGGTACATGAACAAACAAAGAAGGCATAAGAAAGAAAGAATATCGTCCAGTGTAGCAGGAGGGTCACTTGTCGAGGGCAATGACAAAATAGCATGCGCGTCCAAAGAGGCCGACAATAACTCCAAAATTGATTTGTTCGACCTCTCCACTAGGGTCAATGAATCCTCATCAAAGGATCTGAACTAACGGGCTTAGCCTGCCAGTAGACGGGGAAGCGAGGATCCCATCCTTGCTGCGCATCAACGGTAGACCATCTGTCGCGACACCACTTTCACGGACTTTAAAGAAACAATCCTTGAAGCGGTGAAAGACATTGGTGTCTACCTCGAGCAGTTACTTTGAAACACTGTGCAAGGAGACCCAACCAACCTTCCCGGATAGTTTGGTCTGGAAGAAGAACAAAAAAAGATGAACACTCGGAGGAATGTTCAGAAAAGAACATAAAATCTTGAATTCCCGCACCACTGCCCAACTATTGGGGTGAAGTTAGGAGGGTGCCACATTCAGAAAGTCCAACAAAGCACACTGGAAGGGGTAGAAGGGAAGGAGAAGTCATAGGACTTCAAAAAGACACAAATAAATAAAAAAGAAGGGCAGAGTGCCCAGTGCTGCCCTCATGAAAGGAAACTCATTATCCCCGTAAGCCTCGACTATGATCTTTTGGGAATCTTCAGACGCAATCAGTGGAAGCTGACGACACATGTTGTTGACACTTGTAGGTGAGGTGAGAGAAGACTTGTACTTCAGAACATCTTCCCTCACTTACTCGAAGCCAGGCACAGTCGGGACATCAGTTGGCGACCAGTACTACGACTGCAACGCAGTGAGGAGAGGCCCTCACGCTCCGAACACCAGTTGGCCTCGACCCCCAGGAAGTAGAAGGAGGGGGTAGAATAGTAAGTGGCAGAGGCTCGCCTGTCCTAGAGGCAACGGATGGCCTTGCCTGCTGACAAGGGCAAGAAGTGCTCAGAATACGAATTGATCAAGTTTCAAAACAAGCTGAGCCAAGGTTCTATTTATAACAAACTTTTGTAACTGTCAGTAATCGATTAAACGCGCCTAATAATCAATTATTTCACTCTTGTAATCGATTAAATCAACCTTGTAATCGATTAAAGTGTTCTACAAGAATTTGGACATGAGCAACGAACAAAATAATCGATTATTCCGTCTTGTAATCGATTAAGACAGGAAGCTTCATAAACTTGAAATACACTGTGTAATTGATTACGGATTTTAGTAATCGATTAAACCAGGAAGCTTTAGAAATCATATTGAACTATGTAATCGATTACTATATTTGGTAATCGATTAATGCAGCAAACCTTATATGCATTAACACATAGTGTAATCGATTACTGAATTTGGCAATCGATTATGACAGGAAAATGGTTTTTTTCAGTTTAGCCTGTGTAATCGATTACTACTCTTTGGTAATCGATTCTTCCATCACGGCTTAAAATAATATATAGCAATGTAATCGATTACTACCTATTGGTAATCGATTAAAGTGTTCATCAAGGCAGTTTATATGTAAACGAAGGTCAAATAATCAATTAATCCGATAGGTAATAGATTACATTGTTCTTAAGAACTTTTCCTAAGTGAACCAAGAACAAAATAATCGATTATAGGCTTAATGTAATCGATTAATTCAATACAAAAACATTTTTCCAAAAACTTTGTGATTCATATAAAAGCCTTTAGTTAAATGTTGAGAGCTTAGTTGGATTTTTATGTAAAAAATACTTAGTTGAATGAATGAATGAGTGAATGCATCGATCAATCAAATGGCTTTCCTTTTACATAGAATTCCAAGTCTTCAAGAATGTTTGAAGCTCAAAACAAATCTTGGCAAAGGCTTCCAATCTTCATGAAGCTCCTTTGAAATCAACAAAAAAGTATCTTCAAATAGCTTGCTTCAATCCTTCCTGTTAGGTTGCACTACCTTCTGCAACACTTGCTTGATCTCTCTATTAAAAACCTCTGCTTGCCCATTAGTTTGGAGATGATAAGTTGTAGCAACTCTATGCACAACCCCATACTTCTGGAGCAAGGATGTCAATGACCTATTATAGAAATGGCTCTCGTGATCACTAATAATGGCTATGGCCACACCAAACCTGCAAAAAATGCTAGATCTCCCAAAATCCACAACAACTTTAGAATCATTAGCTATGGTGACCTTAGCTTCAACCCACAAATAATGATCATCCCCACACATAATATTTAGCATCACTCTTAAGTTTATCTATCTGAGACCTAGATGCATGAGGTGGAACAACAGATGCAACAATGAAATCACAATGTCATCAAACCAAGGTGTAACATGTGATGAATGCAAATGCATCAAATACTCATCAGGGAAATTATCCCTATTAGGAAAGGACTCAACAGGTCCCTTGATCCTGCACAAATGATCAACAACCAAGTTTTCTACACCACTCTTGCCTTAATCTCAATATCAAACTCCTGAAGAAAAAGCATCCACCTGATCTATCTAGGTTTAGCATCAAGCTTCTTCAACAAGTACTTCAAAGCTGGATGGTGAGTAAAGACAATGATATGGAAACAAAGCAAATAAGATCTGAATTTATCTAAAGCAAAAACAATAGCCATAAGCTCCTTCTCAGTGGTGGTGTAGTTAACTTGGGCTGCATCTAAAGTGCATGAAGCATAAGAATTGACATGGGATAGTTTATCAACTCTTTGTGACAACACAGCCCTAAGCGCATAGTTAGAGGCATCACACATGAGCTTAAAGGGAAGCTCCTAATTTGGTGGCTTCATGATGGGAGAGGTAGTAAGCTTCTTCCTCAACTCCTCAAATGCCTCTTTGCAAGGCTAGTCAATCACAAAATCTACGTCCTTTTGGAGAAGTTTGGACAATGGTAGTGCAATTTTGTTGAAATCCTAGATGAATCTCCTATAAAAACATGCATGTCCAAGAAAAGAATGCACTTCCCGCACAAAAGCGGGGTAAGGTAGAGAAGTAATAACATCAATCTTGGCTTTATCAACCTCAATACCTCTACTAAAGACCAAATGCCCCAAGACTATACCCTCATGTACCATAAAATGACATTTCTCAAAGTTAAGAACAAGGTTAGCCCCAATGCATTGGTTAAGAACTCTAGAGAGGCTATCCAAACATGCATCAAAAGAGGAACCATAAACAGTGAAATCATCCATAAACAACTCCATGCAACTCTCTAATAAATCCAAAAAGATACTCACCATGAACCTCTGGAAGGTGTCGGGAGTGTTGCGTAGGTCAAAGGGCATCCTGGTGGGCAAATGTGCCAAATGGACAGGTGAATGTGGTCTTGTGTTGGTCCTCCGATGCAATATGAATCTGCATGTAACCTGAAAAACCATCAAGAAAGCAATAATGTGATTTACCTACAAACCTTTCTAGAACCTGGTCAATGAATGGAAAAGGGAAATGGTCCTTGCGATTTGCCTGGTTAAGTCTCCTACAATCAATGAAAACTCGCCAACTTTTGGTTACTTAGTCAAAATCAACTCATTATTCTGGTTTCTCACAACAGTGATGCTTGACTTCTTAGGGACCACTTGGATAGGTGAAACCCATGTGCTATCTGAAATGGGATAGATGATCCTTACAGCTAGTAGCTTCATCACCTCCTTCTTCACCACATCAAGAATGGTGGGATTCATCCACCTCTATGGCTGCCTTACTGGCCTAGAATCATCCTCCAAGAGTATTCGATGCATTCATATAGAAGGATTTATTCCAGGAAGGTCAACAAGCGTCCATCCAAAACATGCAGCAACTTCAATTCATTCTCAAGTGATAGGCTGCAAGATATGATGACCGAGAGCTTCTGAGCGTCATCTAAATAGGCATATTTAAGGTTCTTAGGCAGTGGCTTTAGCTCCAATGAAAGTGGTTGAATGGTGAACGACAATGGGAGGTTGGTAACTGATGGAAGGAAGATAGGAGAATCAGCACCTACACTTATACCTACAACATAATCAGAGTGAAATGCAGAGGAAATCTCCGCACAAATACTACTAACAACAACAGAATCATTATAAGTACAATTAAAAGAACCAAGATCAAAATCAGAAAAGTCAAAAAATTCAGAAAGTAAATTTGTACAAATATCTACACTATCTACTGCAACATCAATGATATCTACAAGGAAGATAGAATTCTCCTCTACAGGATGTCTCATGGCCTCAAAAATGTTGAAATGGACAACATCATCACCAAATTCTAAGGAAAGAGTTCCTGCATGCACATTAATTTTGGTCCTAGCAGTCATCAAGAATGGTCTCCCTAGGATCAACGTGGAACCATGGCTGGAAGACTCATTATCCATATCCAAAATGCAAAAATTGGTTGGAAAAATTAGATCATTAACTCGCACCAGCACATTTTCAATAACTCCAAGTGGAAGCGCAACACTCCTGTTGGCTAAGTCAATGACAACACCAGTGGGTTTCAAATCACCTAGATGTAATGACACATAAACTGATGAGGGCATAACATTAATTGATGCTCCAAGGTCAAGCATTGCATCTGTAAAAGTGCAATCTCCAATGGTGCAAGGGACAATGAAAGTGATAGGATCTTTGCACTTTTATGGCAAGGTGGATGGTGGAATAGAAGCAACAGTTTCGCTCTGTATAAGTGTAAAAACATTTCTGCCCATCTTTACTTGTTTGTTTCCCTTCAGCTTTCTCTTATGGGTGCACAAACCTTTCAAGAACTTTGCATATTTTGAAATCTGTTTGATGGCATCCAAGAGGGGAATGTTGACTTCCACCCTACTGAAAGTCTCAAGAAGATCAGAATCAAGCTCTACTTTTTTTGTAGGAATGGATCTAGAAGGGAAAGGTAGAAGAATCTGTTTTGGTGCAAAAATTTGTTTTGACACCATCATCAATTTGGCACCAGCATTTGTTGAATTTGGAAGCTCCTTGCCACTCCTTAAGGTAATAGTACTCACATTCTTTGGATTAATAATTGTCTGTGTTGGAATATTGCTAGAACCTTGTTGCTGCATCTGGTTGGCAGTTGTAGCTAACTGTCCAATTTGAGTCTGCAGATCTTGGATTATGGTACTCGTGTTCAGTTGAAACTGAATGTTGTTGGTTGCCATTTGCTTCATCAGGTCCTCCAAGGAAGGTCCAGAACTGCTCTGCACAAGTTCTGTAGGTTTAGGTGCAGATTGTTGTAATCGTTGTTGTTGTCTGAATGAAGGAGATTGGTATTTTCCGATGGAGGATTGATATTATTGTTGTCTGAATGGATGCAATTGTGTTTGTTGTTGTTGTTGTGGACCAGGACCATACCTCAAGTTTGGATGATATCTCCAACCAAGATTATAAGTGTTAGAGTAAGGATTATACTGTTGTTGTTGAGGTCTGAATGGTTGTCCAGGTTGTATGGCAGAAACTTCATTTGCAGTAGCCTTGGATGGTACACCTACTCTAGTACCAAATTAATGGTAGTTTGTTGCCATGTTGGAAATCAATTGCCTTGTAACAATGGGAGTTTTGTCCATTAAAGCACCTCCACTGGCTGCATCAATCATATTCCTGTCCATTAACATCAACACTTCATAAAAATATTGTATCAATAATTGCTCATTGATTTGATGGTGAGGACAGGTAGTACACAACTTATTGAACCTCTCCCAGTACTCATATAATGTTTCTCCAGGTAGCTACATTATACCAATGTTTTTCTTTTAGGATTGATCTTGTTCTAAATGTAGGGAAGAATTTCTCTAAAAATCTTCTCTTCATCTTTGTCCAAGTGTTGATAGGATCTAGTTGAAGGTACAACCATTCCTTAGCCATACCATCCAGAGATGATTGAAATGTCTTCATCTTCACATAGTTCTCATGAATTTCATGTGGTTGCATGGTGGAACACACTACATGAAACTCCTTAAGATGTTTATGTGGATCTTCACCTACAAGAACATGAAACTTTGAAAGCAAATGGATTAGTCCAGATTTTAGCTCATAACTGACCTCTGTCTCAGGATATTGAGTACACCAAGGTTGATAAGCATCATCAAGTGTAGCCAATTCCTAAAGAGTTTAATTGTTATCAGCCATTGTATCAACAACAATTTCAAAATTAGAATGTTCAGAAATAGAAACAGAAGGTTCAAAAACAGAAAAATCAGAAACAAAATGCTCAAAATACACTATACTATTATCCAGAACTACACTTCTATTATCTTTACTCAAAATGTGAAATGACCGATCTATCTCAGGATCAAATGAGTGCAAGTCACTTGGTTTGGACCTAGTCATGCACAGTTCAACTCGTCAATGACAGAAATCACAAAAATAACAGACAACTACTCTTTGAGAACACTGTTTATAATATTTGCTGAAATGATATAGAAAATGGAAAATTGCCCCCAAACAATTTTTTTGATATATATATATATATAATTCAAAAATTACCACAGTAAATGTCTAAAAATCATTTTTTATTTTTGTAATTTTTTTCTATTTATCTTTCTATCAATCAATCAATTTATCTATCTATCTATCTATCTATCTTTCATCTATATCTATCTATCTTATATCAATCTATCTATCTTTGATTTACATCTATCTATCTTCTATCTTCTATCTATCTATCTATCTATCTATCTATCTATCTATCTATGTTTCTATCTATCAATCAATCTTTCTTATCTATCAATCTATCTATCTATCAATCAAAATTTTTTAGAGACAAATGCAATTATACTATACTAATATCAATTGTACATATACTATTATCTAATGACGACTGGACTAAAGTTGGCCATCAATGAACCATGTCCCCGGCAATGGCGTTAGTTTTGATAACAACTGTCGAATTGCTACAAAAAAATAAAACTAAGATAATGATGTAGCACGAGATTAACCTAGATCGACTCAGAGATACAGTCCAATTTGGTTCCTCACTTAATCCACTTATAAATAGTAGGGGGATTTTATCAAATAGTTTGTAGACAGTGAACAAAACTTACAAAAACACAAACAAGAATTGAAGAAAAATGCATAAACTAACAGAATTGATAAAAAGATGTTGTAAAACATATTCAAGAATATCAATCCAATTCACCAAACCAAGCAATGAGAATTATCATAGTTCTCAGATAATGATCATATTATGAAGGTTCATTCAATATCATTAGAAGCAGTTCAATCGAATTAACTCCTAAATCAATTGAAATCACAAACCAGATTGAAATATCATTCAAACAATCTGTGATTATAATTTGAAATTAGGAAATAAATCCATAACCTAGAAATTTGAAATTTGAAATATCATTCAAACAATCCGTTTTCATTCCTAAACATATTCATGATCATGAAAATCGAAAATAGGATTGAAGAAGAAGATGAACATTCACATAGAAATTAAAATACAAAACCAAAACTCAAATTCTCCTTGCTTGGACTGGATCCTTGGATTGATTGATTGATTGTTTAGCCTTCCATAAGAGCCATGAAATTTGTGTAAGAAAATAGAATAACAGAGATGAAAGGAAGAAGAACGATGAAGAATAATAAAAAATAATTGAGAGAAAAAGGGGGAAAAGATTTTAATTCTGAAAACTTGCATAAGAAGCTAGAAATTTTGTTTTATCCTCTTTTAAGTAACTCCTAGCTACATTAAAATATAGTGACTGAACAGAATGAAAGATGGGCTCTAATTAGGCCCATCTAAACTAACTAATTATGCTAATTACACCAATCAAAACCCGAACTCGTAGCCCAAAACTCAAATGCAGATGTTCTGACTTCCAAGCCTTAATCTGACCCTCAAACCTGCAGAATTGGCCAACACTTAGATCTGAAAAAAATTTTAACTCTTTTCCTTAGCTTTCCAGGGACTACTCATATGCTCCATTTGGAGTTATGTAGAATCCTCTAGGTCCTGCACAAAGAAGATAGGTCAACTAAGCACAAAATCTGAAAATAAGTAACAATTATCAATTAAGCCCAATTATTTGCCTAAGACCAAAACTAAGTTAAAGTGAGAAAATAAGAATCTAAGAGAAGTCAAATAAGCTAAGAAGAATATAGAAATGCTAAATTAAAAATGCTCAATTAATCTTTTTGGAGATACCAAAGATGTTCAAACCTTAATCTTCATAAGCAATGGCTTTGGCTAGCATCTTCCACTTCCTCTTGTTGATACCATCCAGATCCACCTGAGGAGTCTCCTATTGGCTTTGTTCTAAAGCAACTTTCATAGATTTTAGGTTAGTCTTTCTAATTTTTTGTTGTTTAGCAACGACTAAACCCTTTGCTATTAGGGTGTGCTTAGAATCATCATCCATCTTGTTGAAGACGTGATACATGCCTTGATCCCACAACATCTAGTTGATGAAGGCAACCTAATAGATGCCATCCAGACCACCTAAGCCTTTTAGGTTTCTCAAGATGTTGATGTAGATGGTGTGTGGTAGGTCAAAGGGTAGATTCTCCATCAAGTGAAAAAGAACACACTTGTGAAGATCTGACAGAGTTGTCTTTGAGCCTTCCTTTTGGAGAACACTCCTATTAAGAATGTTGGCCCAAATCTTAGCCTTCTCACACATAAGGTTGTACACTATAGTCTTCTGATCACCTGTTTTCTCAGCATTTTCCCTATAAAGTGTCCTTGTTACATGGGAGTCATGGTTGTTCTCTCAACCTTCTTGGTAGGTAATGCCTTCACAAAGGTACCTTGTTGCCTTGGTGATAGTGTCGTTGGACTGTACAACTTTGACTCCAGAACATTGGATGCTATCATCTTCTTGTTGATAAACTCAACACTCCTCCAAAAGGTTCTGATGAGTTCTGGGTATATAGTTTGTGGCTCATTGAAAAAATGTCTCATACTACAGAATAATAGAGTCTCGTTGAGCCTCAGACCAAATTTGTTAAGTTCCTGAATGTTGAAAAAGTGTTCAACATGAAAGAAGGGTTCATTGTCTATGTGGGTGATAGTGATTTCAAGGATTGGAATAATCTCGGTAGCAGGGGAGTTGGAGGTGGCCATTGCAAAGAGTTTGAGAGTTAGGGTTTGAATTTCGTAGAGGAAGATGAAGTGTTTCAGAGTAGCGAGAAATGCCAAGAGTGTTTGACATTTTAAAGTTTTATACTAGGCGTTTTCAAAATCAAGTATTAAGCCCGCTTTCCAAAACTGACTCAGCAAAAAGCGTTATAATGTTTTGATATAAAAAAAATTGTGTTTTATATTATAATAATAAATGCATGATATTTCATCCATATATTGAATGTTGTGAGTGTGTCTTAATGTCCATTGGACAATACATCCTTAGATGCAACATTGGACGACATATAGAGATTAAATCATTAATTAATAGAGATCATTCCAAGTCAATTTTTTTTAATAAAATCAACCTCTCTTTAGTTAAGGGTTTTGTAAAGATGTCAGCAAGCTAATCATCAATGGGTAAAAATTGTAAATCAACTATCTCATTCTAAATATGATTTCTTATGAAATGATTCCCAATTTCTATATGTTTAGCTCTAGAATGCAATGGTGGATATTTCTAAAGACTAATAGCATCTTTATTGTCACAATAGATGGGAATTTAACTTTCATAAACGTTGTAGTCTTCAAGCTGATTCTTTATCTAGAGTAGTTGAGCACAACAGCTTATTGCTGACATATATTTAGCTTCAGCAGTGGACAATGCAATTGCCTTGCTTCTTGCATATCCATGTCACTAAGTTTCCACCAATAAAGTGACAATTTCCATTTTCAATAGAAGACCAAGATTAGAAGTTCCAATTATATATCTAAAAGTGCGTTTAACTACAGTTAGATGAACTTCCCTTGGTTCTTTTTGAAATCTTGCACATAGACAAACACTGAACATAATATCAGGCATGGACGCAGTAAGTTAGAGCAGTTAGCCAGTCATTGCTTTGTACTGAGTCTTGTTCACCTTTGTTGATTCTTCGTCCAGTCCAAGGTATGTCGTGTGATGCATTGGAGTCTTCATTTCTTTTGCATTGTCCATGTTGAATTTATTCAGTAATTCTTTAACATACTTGGTTTTATGAATGTAGATACCTTTCAGTGTTTGTTTTATTTGTAATCCAAGAATTTCAGCTCTACTATCATGCTCATTTCAAACTTTGTCTGCTTTATCTTAGAGAAATCTTCACAAAGCATTTCATTAGTAGCACCAAAAAGGATATTGTCCACATGTACTTGCAGTAATAAAAACTGAGAGTCATAGTTTTTGCAAAAGAGTGTTGTGTCAATCTTTCCTTGTTCAAAACCATTTTTCAAGAGAAATGAAATTAGTTTTTCGTATCAAGCTGTAGGAGCTTCCTTAAGTCCATATAAGGCTTTGTTGAGCTTAAAAATATGTTGAGGAAGGGTTTCACTTTCAAATCCTGAAGGTTGTCCAACATAAACTTCCTTTTTGATTAAAACATTTAGAAATGTGTTTTCCACATCCATTTGATATAGCTCCATACTGCTATAAGTTGCAAATGAAAGTAAAATGCATATTGTCTCTAAACAAGCTACAAGTGCATAAATTTCTTTGTAATCTACACCTTCTTGTTGTGAGTATCCTTTAGCAACTAACCTTGCTTTGTTTGTCACACAACCTTACCATTTTCGTCCAGTTTGTTGCGAAAGACCCATTTTGCTCCTACAGCTTTCTATCCGTTTGGAAATTCAACCAGCTTCCAAACACCATTCTTTTGAAATTGATCAAGTTCTTCTTGCATTGTCTTAACCCAATTATCATATTGCATTGCATCATCAATGTCTTTGGGTTCCATTTTAGATATCAATGCAGTGTGCCCTTGCGATCTGAGTAATGATCTTGTTTGGATACAATCTACTGCATCACCAATGATTTAACTTTCTGGATGATTCCTTCTCATGACATGTCTAGTGGGTTCTTATACCTCTTCTTGAACTACATTCGGAGTGGACGCTTCCGTCTCTGGATTTTTCTGGATGAGCTAGTTGCTATAGAGTTTTCGTCCAATCATAGATCTGCAAAAGACTCGTCTAGCTCTGATAAATCTTTATCATGCTTATTTTTGTAAAATATTATATGAATAGCTTTTTCAACTACCAAGGTTTTTTAGTTGTAAACTCTTAATGCCTTTGAAGTTTTTAGAGTATCCAAGAAATATCCCATTATCATTTTTTGAGTCAAATTTTCCAAATTTATCCTTTGTGTTGAGAATGAAACATTTGCATCGAAAAGGATGAAAATAAGATATGTTGGGTTTTCGTCCTTCCACAATTCATAAGAAGTTTTATTAAAGATAGGTCTTACGTAAAAAAAATTTTGAAGATAACATACAGTATTAACTGCTTCAACCCATAAATGCTTAGGGTTTCAATTATCATTGAACATGGTTCTAGTCATCTCTTGAAGAGATTTGTTCTTTCTTTCAACTACCCCATTTTATTGAGGTGTTCTTAGTGTTGAAAAATTGTGAAGGGTTCCATTTTCTTCACCGAATAGTTGAAAATTGTCATTTTCAAATTCTCCCCTATGATCACTTCTGATTGAAGTAATGCATACACATTTCTCATTTTGAACACATTTACAAAATTTAAAGAATATATCAAAAGACTCATCCTTGTGGTTTAGAAGCATGACCCATGTCCATCTAAAGTAGTCATCCATTATGACAAATCCATACCTCTTTCCACTTGTGGACGCAGTTCTGGTTGGACCAAACAAATCAAGGTGTATCAACTGCAAGGGTCTAGAAGTGGAAACAATGTTTTTACTGGAAAAGGAGTTTTTAATTTGTTTCCCCTTTAGACATGTCTCACAAAATAAATCATCCTTGTATGACATACTTGGTAAGCCTCTTAAAGGTTTTCTGTAGTTTAAAGATTAACCTCCAACTTGCATGACCAAGTTTTTT
Organism: Glycine tomentella; assembly: GCA_007407185.1. Lineage (NCBI taxonomy): Eukaryota > Viridiplantae > Streptophyta > Magnoliopsida > Fabales > Fabaceae > Glycine > Glycine tomentella. The sequence goes on along the minus strand of PYAF01004142.1, from coordinate 532,165 downwards.
ATGTCATAGCCAGTGATTTTCTTTAACAGACAGTAAGCATGATACCTTTTGATCTGTGAGATCTCCAAGCATGATTTTGTATAGGTTACCTTTTCTCTAGGCAGAGAATAGAGGAGACCCATCTTTACATAAGATGACATACTCATCTTTATTGAAAGAGACACTATATCCACTGTCACATTGACTTATGCTCAATAGATTATGTTTAAGACCCTTAACAAATAGAACATTATCAATTGAAGGATATGGATGAATACTTACCTTTCTTATTCCCTCTAAAAGTGACTATTCCACCATTATAGGGAGTTAGACATTGGAACATACACCTTTCTCCTGTCATGTATCGTGAGCAGCCACTGTCCATGTACCATGATAGGTGTCTGTTTCCTATTATCAAGGACATTTGCAACAAGAATAACCTTTTTCTTAGGTACACAAATCTTTTTTGGTCCTTTTGTGTTAGCCATAAAGTATTGATTGTACCCTTCTTAGGTCAATCTTTACACTTGGATGTCATATGACCAGTCTTACCACAGAAGTAGCAAACAATGGTGTCCTTATCATGAACATATACCTTTCCATCAAATTCATTTCTAGATTTTTCTGAGGAACTTCTACAATATCATGGCAATTTGTTAAGATTATTTGTTCCAATGACAAATTTGGATAAAGTAGTTTTCAAAGTTCTAATTTCCTCATGAAGTTTGACAACATCTTGAGGTTGACCCATAACTCTTCAAAAGCTTCTCTTCAAAACCTTATCATTCAAGAATTTCACAGATCTTTTGTGTTCTTCACATTGCACCCAAAGGTTATGTTTACTCATTTTGAGGTCATTATAATCTTTATGTGCTTGTGTACATTCTCTCCATAGATCACATCTTTTTTCCTTTTGATAATCATGAAGTTCATTCATCTCCTTTAGATCATTTTGAAGATCTTTCATTTTGTTTGCCGACTCCTGAAAGTTCTTGAGAAGAGTAGCTTTGTCTCTGGAACTTGTCTCAATCTCAAAACATAGCTCATAATATTTTTCTTTGAAGGTCATACAAGCTCCACATGTTTGAGTGGACGCGTCCAGTGAAATTTCTACTTGATGCTCAAGAGTTTCTCATGTTTTAAATTTTCTTTGGGTAAATTTTTGAAATCTTCTCGCAAGTGTTTGTAAGCTTTTGAGAGAATAGATGAATTAGATAGAAGTTCATGATAGGGTCTTCTAAGAACCTCAGGGTCATTGAGATTTACCTTATCTTCCTGATCTGATTCAGATTCATCATAAGTTGTATTTGCCATCAAGCATATGTTGGCTTCTTCATCATATTCATCAGACAAGGTGTTGTCTAGATTTTCCCAAGTGCTCATAAGACCCTTCTTTTCTTTGGTCCTGAAGTATTTCTTCTTTTCCTGGCCTTTCTCCAGGTCTAGACATTCATATTTGAAGTTTCCAGGCATTTTTCATTCATAGCAAATTATGGAGCTCTTGTCTTTATCTTTCTTTTCTTTGGGCATTCTTCTTGAGGAATTTTTCCACTTGAAGCCACCTTTGTTTCGCCACAGTATGCGAATTTTACTTGAAATAAAGGTGAACTCATCTTCATCAAAATTTTCTTCATATGACTCATCAGCCTTAAGAGCTTTGGACGAATTGCTTGATACATGTTCTCTAGTCGATGATGCCTTCTTGTTGTTTTGGCTGCGTAGAGCCAAAGACTTTTCTCTTTTGGTTCCTTCGTCCTGTTGAAGTACTTGTTCATGAACCTTGAGGGTACCAACTTGTTCCTAAAGGGACATATAATCAAGATTCTTTATGGCTTTTAGTGTTGTTACCTATCGCCTCCACTTCCTGGACAGACTTCTTTGAATTTTGTCAATATGATCATAATTATCATAAGTTCTACTTAAGGATCTTAGTTCATTGAGAATGGTTTGGAAGCCTTGGAACAAAAATTGTATGTCTTCTTCTTCCATAGAGAAGAGTTCATACTTACGAGTGAGGAGACTAAGTTTTTTCCTTTTACATATGAATCTGTGATGTACCTTCGTATGTTACAACTAGGGTGTCCAACATTTGTTTGGCACTTCTGAAGCTATGTTCCTTGGTGTATTCTTCTTTGGATAGTGTGCACAACATCACATTTCGAGCCTTGGAGTTGAAAAAGAATTTGAGTTTTTGCTTCTCCCCATCAGCCTCTAGGAATCTCATTCAGTTGATTATGATACGAAATATAATCACCATTTTCCACCACATCTCATAGATCTATGTGAATATATTCAAAGTGAGATATCATTTGCTCTTTCCAATAATCATATTTTATGCCTTTGAATAGAGGTGGTTTGTCGATGGAGAATCCTTCTTCCATACCTTTGATATCTTCGATCTTTTCCTTAGTATTATCAGATGCAACCGTTAAGGCCAAGCTCTGATACCAATTGAAATAACAATAAGCAAACTAGAAGAAGGGTTGAATAGTGTGTTAATCAAAGATATAATAAACTTTTACAACGTTTAACGCAGATATAAATGGAAATATAGAAGAAAAATAGGTTGTCCACTTAGGAGGAAAATAGATTTTTATAGACAAGTTTGATCATGCAGAGACTTAACAATAAATAGTCCTTTTAAAATCGTTTTTCAAATAAAACACTTAGTATTAAAGAAGTAATAGAGAGTGTTAATAGAATGCTCAATAAATCATAAAGGAGAGAAGTAGAAACACTTGGTTTATACTGGTTCACTCAACCTGAGCTACGTTCAATTCTCCTTTACCTCCAACTTGAGCTACGTTCAGTTTTCCTTTACTCAATAGTAAAGGGTTTTACTAATCAAAACTTGATTACAAAACAAGTATTTTGACATGCCATTCCTAGCTTTACAAGTATTCTTAATACCGATTTTGGCACTTTCTTAGACGCCCCCTAAATCTAAGAAACTCAAGTATTGTTTAATACTAAGCCACTCTTGGCTTTCACAAACAATAGTGTGAATGAATACAAGTATTCAAAACACTCAAAGAGTGGATAAATAATAAATGTCAATTACAAAATTACTTTGCTTAGCAAAGAATAAGAAAACTTTGTATTAGTCGTCCAATAATTTAAGCAAAGTTTTGTTTTAGATAAGTTCTTACTTTTTCGTCTGTTTTTCTCTCTCTTTGCTTTTGGGTAGAGAATGCCTTTTATAGACTTCAGTAAAGGATTTGTTACAGTATCAACATCAGTTCCTTGAAATGATCGTTGTCTCTCAGTGGAAGATAAGGTTGTGTGGCATGCTCTAATTTGTGAGGAATTGGACGATAGTAAAGACAACACCATATGCTCCTTGCCCATAAGGAAAGCAACCTTTAGAGAATATTCTTTCAGTACTTTTTATTTCCTTCTAATCTATCATTTCCTTAAATTCAAATATTAGCATTGCAAAATAAAGAGAGGTAAGAATGAATTTGTATATACGTGTACTTCCCTTTTTCGGTTGCCACAGACTTTTTGCCCAATGCTGATAATTCCAAAAGTTGTGTGAGTTTCTTACTGGCTAGATATATGGAATAACTATATAACACTAATTGTCATAGAGTGGGCAGCTTTTGGTTTTAGCACATTGGAAGTTGGATACATAGTTAATAGAGCAATCATTCTTGGACAATACAACATATTGTTAAGTCCTTTAAAATTTGAACCTATCTACTTGACATAACCTCATTAGAACACCAATAATTTATACTTTTTGTTACTCATCAAAATCTAAGGTAGATGAGAAAAGTGATCGTCCAAACCTAACAATCACGTTTCTCATGTTTATCTTTACTAAATACATGTTTTAGGTTTTGGAAACAATTTTAACCATCAAAAGAAAAATTATTATTATTATTATTATTATTATTATTATTATTATTATTATTATTATTATTATTATTATTATTATTATTATTATATCCACGTATACAAGGAGATTATCCTGCTCCTAACAACTTCTGATTTCCAAGCATAAGCTTGATAAAATAAATTTCAAAAGTGGAAATTGTTTGAGCGGAAAAATCCATTGTCAGTGTGAGTGTCACTATACAACCTCATTCTAATGATCAACCAATCCTATAACACCCTAACAATTACAACTCAGAGATGATGTGTTGTGTGATTTAATTATGATTTACATTGAGATTTTTTTACAATAGAATGTGTGTTTTGTTTAATTAAGTATGATTGGTTATTAATTAGGTAATTAGGAAAAAATAATGGAAAGTGATTAAAATAAGTATTACTCAAGATCGACTAAGTAGAGATATTATAATTTTTGGAGGGAAGTTAAAATTTGAAAAGTTAAAGATAGACTATCTTGTTCAAATAGTCAAAGGTAAGAGTTTTGATCAACTTATGAATGACATTGCGAAAAATATTTGCAATTTTCGTCTAAAATAAATTAGAGTTTTAATGACACATTTAGATTGTTAATAATTTGTAATGACTTTAATCAGCGAAACTAAGTGTTCTAAGATAATTAGTGACTTGGAAATTTAATCAAAGTCTAATTAGACTAAAGTAAGTTTTTTAAAATGAGTATATATGTCTAATAGAAATATAAAAAAATTAAGTGTCTTATGTGGTTTAATTAATTTGTTTTATGTGTGCATTATATGTGAAATAATTATATTTGATTGACTTTGCTTGTGAAATTATTTATATGGCCAAATTATGTATGAGTATTGTATTTAAAAATTAAATGAAGTGTTTGATATATATATATATGTATATATTAATTTAAATGCTAAGTGAAGTAATTGCCTAAAATTTATTTAAGCATGATAAATTAGTGGAAATAATTTTGACTAAGGTTAGATTAATTAATTTGGGTGATATGATGTTAGAAAAAAAATTAGAACTTTAGGTAATTAATTAAAAAAGGACTATTTTGCAATTTATAAAAAGTTTGGTAGAAAAATGACCTAAAAAGATAGCTGCACATAAGTCCCTAGGATTGGGAGCCTTATAAAAACACAACATAAGATCCCCAATCCCAAGAGTGTTCAACCAGCTATAAGTTCCTAGAGGGAGAGGGAGTTTTTTTCCTCCAAGTGAAAGGAAGGTCATTGAAGCTTTGAGGGACAAGGAGAGGGGAACTTTTGACCATTTTTCTTCCATTTTCTTTTCATATCTTCTCTTACACTCTCAAAGTATAGAGAGATTTCATTTAAACCTCATAAATCATGGATGCTTGTTCTATTTTTAAATGTTGTGGCTGCTTGGAATCATGAAAATATCAGTAGAGTTTGGTTCTATGTTGCAAAAGAATGAAACTACATCATTTTCAATTTTGAGCTAAGACCTTGCTTAGTTTTTTTAAAAAAAAAAATTGGAGTATAATTTTTGTAAATTTTAGTCAATTCTGAGGTTTTTGGGGTCTCTGGATCTCGTGGTAATGTTTTTGGAATTGTTTGAGCACTCCTTCCAACTTTAATCAATTTTTCTTTTCTTTTTTTTCAAATCTACTAATTTCAATTTTTTGATTTTTAATCAATTTTGTGGTCTTGTTTGGAGAAACTGTTTAGTATGTTTCTTACCCTAACCACGGGGAGAAGAAACTAAGCAGGAACATGAGGGGAAGTAGTTTAATGATCCAAAATGTTAAATATGGAACAGTGGACAATAGAGACATTTAAAATGGGAAAAAATAGTTCTACTGTGAATTGGACCTTTGTGGATTTTTATGTTGACTTGTGCACATGTTAGAATGTGTGATAATATTTTGAAATTTTATAAAAAAAACATTTTCTATTTTCCAAAAATTAAATTAAGTAAACCAAATTTCCTAGCTGTGGATGATAATAACTACTTGAAAAGTATTTCAATGAGTTTTGAGCCTCTGGAAACAAATATGAGGAAGATAACACATCAATGAAGTTTTGTGCAAAGAATTTATAAAATCTAATTTTATTTAGTATTTTTGAGAATTTCAAAATAGTGTTTTTGTGTGTTGGGACATAAACAATTTTTAATGAAAAAATATATATTTTGAGTGAAATTTTATATGAGGAATTTTTGTGTTGATATATGAGGACATTATTGCTAATTTTGATGAATTTTGGAATTAAATTTTTATTTTTTGAATTTTGTGAACTTAAATGCTAGTGTATGGAATGACAATCTTTTTAATTGATATAAATGCTCTTGAAATGAAATTGTTATATGTGAATTTAAACATTGGGTCCTACCTAAAAAGGAGGACACTTGTTCATATGACGTATATTGATGGATTACCTATGATTTATTTCATGTGCAACTTTAACTGTAATATTTTAATCCTGTAGACCCAAAGAGTGTGAACTTTAGGCATTGGCTTTTGTGTGTATGTTTTGTTTGGTTTTGGATGTTGATTGTTGGGGATAAGGATTTGAGACCTCGTTGGTACAAATAAACTCCAAGAGGAGGGAATTTGTGGAAATTTAAGCTTCATTGATTGAGAAATTCAACACTTATAGTGAAGAAACATTTTTAAAAATTGTGAATACTTAATGTACAACTTGGTTATAATAATGGAGCTTCATGGAGATGACACATAGACCTAGAATGATATTTAGGACCTATGCAAGGGAATAGAGAACCATGATATAATTAAGCATAAAACGTTGAGTGATGAAGATGGTCATAAAACAATAAAATGGCCTAGTCAAGAATGTGGGTTCATGACAAGATGTGTGCATGAAGCACGTGTGTATCATATGTGATTCCTTGTATTATTCAAATTCAACAGTGAGGATCAAGAAAAGGAAAACCTTTTGTTTTGGGTCGAGTGTGACTGAGTATGATAATGTGAAGTAAAAGAAAGATGCACTTCGATTAAGGTTCAAGGCGCATGCAATGTGTTTGTGGAAGTGGTGTGGATCATGTAGGATGTCCGGATGTATAATTACACTTTGTGAGAGGCAAAACTATGTTGAGACAATTGTGCCCGTCTAAAAGAAGAGATTGTCGGCAAAGGATCTGTAAAGTTTGTGGAACATGCCAAGGAACCCACATTGATTCATGGGACAACCCCAATGGAGAGCATCGTTAAGGAGTCAGTCCTCGTAGCATGGGATGACCATAGAGTGGTATCTAAGAGATGACCACATAGTATGATTGTCCTAGTGGGTTCGGCATTGAATCATGACATTAGATCACATAAGCCAACTTGACAACCCTGACATAGTGTGCAAGTCATCATTAGTTGGTGAGAGCCCACCAGTATACCATGGTGCTGGTGTACTCCCAAAAATCATCCAACTTAGAATAATGTAAGTCCACAACTAAGTTCGGGGAATTCTAGTGGTAGTGGGCTCGAGTATGAAAAGAATTTGAATTGAATTGAATTATTATGGGCTAATGAGTGAGACCATAAGTATGCCAATGTATATTTTTTCTTGTTGTGTTGTGACCTACGGGTTATGTTGTTTAGTGGTTTGTGTGGAGGATGGAAGCTAACTTATACAATCAACATTTTTCAAATGAAATCAATGATGTGATTTGACTGTCAAAGGTAGAATGGAAAGGATATGACAACGCCAAGGATGAGGATGGACTTGATCAATAAGAGAAGAACTTTCTTAGGAGGCCTCATGAGCTTAGATTGAGTATATAAGGATTAGATTTTATCAAGTTGCGACTATGAGTCTTAGTCTTTTCTTGTTTATAGGAATGACAATGGGTGGGATCGAGTACAAATAGGGGCTACCTGCTACCCGCCCATTGGAGAAAACTCGTGCCCGTTACCCATCCATTACTCGTTAGGTATCTGTTTGAAAAATACCCGTGGGTTTTTGTGATACCCACAAGTATCCATGTCCAATGTTAAAAAATATATTTTTTTTATAAAAGGGTGATTTTCAACATCAAGTAAAACTAGTGAATTAAAAACCAAGAGTAGAAAAGAAACATTAATACAATAGAATTAAACATGAAATAAGTATCTCAAGCAAAAATAAACATAAATCCAAAGTACAAATAAAATTATAATATCTCAAAGCATAAGTTCAAAGAAAATTTCTCAAAAAAATGTTAAGAGAAGAACACAAGTCCAATATAATTGAAATTACATAATATATATATATATGGATACTTTTATAACTTCACTGGTAGCGGGTATCCACGATAGGGGTACTATGATACTTATACCCTACCCATTAAGAAGTGGGTAAAAAAAACACTCGTACTTGTGGGTAACTAATACCCATTTAAAATATCCACCATTTACCCGTGGTAGATTTTATCCACAGATATCCACATGTATAAATTTTTTTTTCATCCCTACTTGTATAAAGGAGGGTGTTTTTTACTTTATGATGTATTATACTTTTGTATGTGACTTGGGTGTATTATGTGTTCTTCTCAAAGACATAAATGTTTATTCATGTTTGGAGAAGTAAAGTTGGTTAAGGGTGAAATTTGAGGTTATTTAAGGAAAATCTTTTGTAATATATTTATATAATGAAAATTGAGTATATGATAAAATGAGATGTTTTCTTTAAGAATAATCTACAGTTGATTGACATTTCATATCATGTATGATGAGTTAATGAAAATAAGTTTCTTTTAGAAAATTTTATGCAAGATGGTTTATATACAAATGCTAAAAGGGAAATATATTTCTATGAACTTGAAAGAAATTTTCAACAATCAAGTTTAAATTTACTCACCAATTTTGAAAATGACCAAAAAAATCCTTTAAAGAAATAAGCGTGTTACATATCCACTTCACAATGTTGGGCCTTAAGTTCTCACTTTGCATTATATTAACTTTTCTTAATAATATCTAGCTTTAGAGTATTAATAACAACAACAACAACGACGACGACGACAATAGTACATAAGGTATGCTTCAAACAAATAATATAATAGTAGGCTTTGGAAAAGAGTTTCCTTATAACTTATTTCTTATACTTAAGATTTAGGTTGTTACAATGGTACTTTTCCTTTTGTTGGCCCAAGAAACTAGATTAACTCTAAGGAAGTGACATCTTCCACCATGCTTTTTCTTCCAACTTTGTCTCCTACACCACAATACCCTATTCATTTTTAATCATCATATTTTTTTTAAAAAAAAAAAAACCCAGATTAGTACTACTTTTCATATTTCTAAACATTTGTTTAATAGCAGTAAGATGAACTTCTCTAGGATCAGATAGAAAGTGTGCACACACAAACATACACTAAACATTATATTTGGTATAGATGTTGTTAAGTATAAGAGAGATTCTATCATACCTTTGTAGATAGTTTATTCTACCTTTTTATCAACATTGTCCTATCAAAGTATTGATGTTGGATGCATAGGTGTGCTCGTGATCTTACAATCCTCCAACCTGAACTTCTTTAGAAGTTTCATATACTAGGTTTGATGTATGTATATGACATTAAAGCACTTGTTTGATTTACAATCCCAAAATGAACTTTAATTTTCCTATCATTCTCATCTCAAATTCCTTTTGCATAAGCTTAGAAAACTCTTCACACAATGAATTATTAGTAGGTCCAAATATAATATCATCCATATGAATTTTACAATAATAAAGTGTGAGTTTATGTTTCTGTGAAAGAATGTAGTGTACAATTTTTCTCTTCACAAACCATTTTCCATAAGAAAATAACTTAAACTTTCTTACCAATTACAAAATATTTTAAACCATATAATTTAAAAAAAAAAGTTTGAAAACATGTTATAGAAAAGAGTCATTCTAAAACAAAAGGAAATGTGACCTCTCGATCTGCTTACTGCAGCCTAGGAATAAAAACATCGTCTAAGCATTCATTCTTTGTCCAAAGATCTGTCTTGCCTTAAAGAGGGGATAAAGTTGACTGAAAAACTTATTTTATCGTTGATCAGAGATTTCTCTATGAAAAATATATAAGATTAGGACTCTAGTAGTATTAAAAAATTTATTTTTGTTATTATTATCTTATCTTAGTTTACCCTAAGGATTTGATCATATCACATAAACATTATATCATTCTTGGTATTGTTTTTGTTGTTGTTGTTGTTGTTGTTGTTGTCATCATCATCATCATTATTACTATTATGGTTATTGTCATTAAGACTATTATTGTTAGTAATACGCTACTGCTATTAATCAACATGAATAGGCTAACAATAACCTAGGGGAGGAATTGTAGCCCAATTTGAGACCAGGCACACCAATGTGCTATAAAAAGAGAATGAAGGGAGGGAGTCTAGGTTTTAACAATTAGAAAATACAAAAAAAGAGAAGTTAGAGAGCAATGAGAGGAAACTACATGGATTGTCATTGCTTGCATCCCTTGTTGCGGAAAAGCTTATTCAAGGTAAGGGGATTGGGTTATCTTCAATGGTACGATTTTAAGTTATGGGTAGGTTGGCCATATAAACCCCATAGGAATTCTTATAATGTTTATGTTTACTTTAAATTTGTTAGATGGATTACAAACACACCTAAGTACTTGTTTGTATCTAAATTAAGTGGTTATGTTTCAGGGCATTTAGTTGTTCATATGATTTTTCATGCCCCTTGTCATGTTCTTGAAAATTAGGAATTTAGCGATTGATGAATGATTAATAATTTAGTGTTTGGATGTGTAATTTTGTGTTTAGAATAAGTTTGAAACATGTAGGAACAAATCTTAGACCCTTAGTTATGTGTTTGGAGTTTGGGTCAATTGGGAAGCAACGAAACCAAATTATGCAGCAAAATTGCAAATATAAAAATGTTATCAAACCCCTCCTAGCTAAGTGTAGGAATTGTCAGCTTAATGTGAGAAAAGCAATAAGCACCCTTGATCTTTGGACTTTCCAAACTAATATTGGGAATTCCCTAGCCTAGCGTGACAGCCAAGCTAAGTGCGTGAATTGTATGGCTTAGTGTGAGAAGAACAATAATTATCATTGTTCTCCAGCCTCTCCAAGATAAGCATGGATTGATTTGTGCAAAGCATGTTTTCCGTAGAAAATTGTTCATGTGCCAAGTGCTTTCCTAATTAAATGAAGTTGTAAGTTGTAATTAATGAACTATATATGGAATAGCAATGAGTTGTTTTCCTAATCATGATGTTTATGAAATGATTAACAACTAAGTATGAATGGTGAATACATGATGCTCATATTTTGTGAATAAAGTTATGTGTGTGATGATTCAGAAGCTATAAGGACCTAGCCTATGTGAGGTAGGATCCTTCTTGCGAAGAGTATGTATGCATGATCATATGCCTCTTTCATTGAACATGCATCATGAAAGTACATGAATTTTCCTAAGAATAGTTGTTGAGCTTAATCGAGGATACCTTGAATGAGTTGTAGTATGGCTCTGGCCTTGAAGGTGTTATGCAGTGTTGGATCTTCTCATGTTGATCCCATAAGTTTGAGTGAACTTGCAAAGGTAGGTAACCATGAAGTGATGTAATGGTCTCATCTTGGTCAAGAGCATAGTGTCGAATAGTGTGGATTTGTTGACTACATAATCTCTTGAGCATCTTTAACAAACATTTTGAATGGTACCTCATGCATATGTGATATGATCCTCATTAGGAATCATAATGTTTTTACGGGTCGTACTTGAGTGGATTCATGTTTAATAGAATTAAAGAAGAAAGAAAAATAAGAATTTGAAACAACTTTTTTAATCCTTACAACAATGGCATATTCAATCAAAGAAAACTTGAAGCTTTATGGGAATGGAGAACATATAAACAAAGGAATAGAAGAAAGTTATGAAAGAATGAAAACTGTAAATTATTAAGCACATGAAACTAAGAAAAGGAATTAAAAACGAAAATGAAAAGATGGAAAAGAAAAGAAGTGTAAGGGAAGAGGCCACACTCTATAGAGAGTGATAATTCCAATGAAGACTCATCATAAAGATATGGAAACTTTTGATAAGAATCAAGAAAATTTCAATCTAAGAACTCACAAGAGTCATAACTCTCAAACTCACAAAATGAGTGAAATTCTAACTTTATTTCAATCTTCCTAAAAGCAAGAGAGTATAAGGCTATTTATAGAAAACAACTAGTGCCTCCCACTTAATAAGGTTGAAGGTTAAACCTAATTTTAATTATGCAAATGGGTTTTAGTATCAAAACAACACATTTATTACAATTAGAACCATTCAAAGTACTTATATAAAATCTAAAAATAAATCAGATTTCATGACCATAGTTGGCATATCGCTATTCCACTTTGATCAAATGCATATTGGGTTCTTCTTTCTTTCTTTAGAGTTGAGTTTGTAGGTATTTATATCTTTTTCAAGCAACATCTCATTTTATTTCTTAGGGGTTATCCTACCCTATTAGATTCTTCCTCTCCCAAGCTCTTTGTTTTTTCCTTCAAGGCTTTCCTTTATGAAGCTTTTTAAACATAATAAAATCAAATTAAATACTGCTTTGATTTTATTTAAATTATTAAAGGTTGAAATGGTAATATATATTATTAACAAAAATTATTTTAATATTCTCCAAGGAAGTCTCCCCACATTAAATTCAATTAAATGTTGTGTCATCTTTTATGAAATTCTTGAAAAAAATATCTCTATTGTTTGAAGTTTTTCTTTAAAGGAATAAAATCAAAAATTATTGTTGCTTTAATTTGATTTATATTTATTTAAATTTGAAATGGTGATATATTATTAAGTTTTTGGTCTTCTCCATGGAAATCTCCCTAAATTAAATCCAATTAAATGTTGTGTCATCTTTTATAAAATTATTGATAAAAATTTCCCTATTATTATGGATTTTTTTAACAAAATAAAATCAAATTAATTTTTTTTGTTTTGATATACATTTATTTAAGTTTGAAATGGTAATATATTATTAAATTTTTGTCTTCTATGAGGAAATCTTCCCACGTTAAATCAATTAAATGTTGTGTCATCTTTTACAAAATTCTTCATAAAAAATTACCCTACTATGATGAAGAGTTTTTAACGGAAGAAAATCAAATTAATTATTGTCTTGTTTTGATTTTATTTAAACGGTTTGCCATGTGTTTCAAAACTATTGCTTTGCTATCAAACGAATCATTCAAAATTCTTACCTTATGTTTTACTATTGGCTATCAAATGGAGGTTTCAAAATCCACATATTTTTCAAGAGTTTCAATCTTCACAAAACCCTTTAATATCATTATCATCTTATAAGGCTAAAAATACAAGTATCAATACCAGTAAAATGTTGTCAGTGCTAGAAAAAGTTTATCAGTCTCTTCCATATATAAAACCATTTTTTTGTTTTTTGTTATGCTAGCTATTTTTTCTTTAAATTCAATGTTTTTTTTCATGAATTTATCTAATCGTTGATATTCATTGCTATGATATCATCCCTGGAAAGATTCAATGTAAACTCAATGCATGAGTCATGCGTATGTGGTCTATTCCTAAATTTAAAAATCCAAATAAAATTAGTACTATGGAGATGTTGCTAATTGATGAAAAGGAAATTTTATTATATTTGAACTAAATTAAGATTTTGTAACAAACATCTAATTGCATTTGTTAATTTTTAGGGTGGGAAAATTCATGCGACAATTAAAAAATCATAAATTACATTGAATTTAAAATTTTCTAAATATATTAGTTAGAAATTCATTAGACTTAAATAATATTTTTGTGAAATTATCATAGTAGAAACCCGTGCAAAGTACAGGTAGACCATCTAGTAAAATTAAATAAAAAAGAATCTATTTTCCATGATAGTATTGTCACATCCATCAAATTCTCAAAAACTAAAGTTAACTTCTTTTAGAGTAGCTCTCTCGTGACTTATCTTATGCGTCTTTTGCTTGTCATCAAAGCACAATGGGAAAAACAACAATAGAAAATAGGAGTTAGGTTATTGTTATGTGTAAAATATGAATTATTTTGAAATTAAAAATTAAAAAATTAAAAACTAAATATGAATGTATTGTTGTTTTCAAAATTTTCAAACATGCAACTAAAAACCACCCAGAACGTGATTTATGTAAACGTATATGTGTATGCTAGAAGTAGTTTAGAACTAAATATTATGTATAAAGCTTCCAAAAAATTAAGTAATATAGTAGATCTTTATGTTGTTAAAAATCTTAGATTGAAAAGATTAAAAGCTTATAAGTTATTGAAAGTAATACTCAAAGATTTATTAAGAATTAATTAACATTTGACCAATGATTAAGAAATTTCTAAGATATAATTAGATATTTCCAATAAAGACCAATTAATTAGTAAAACATAAATTTAATAATCAAGCACTCCCTCCATTTCATTTTATACAACTTATAGCACTAAATGTTTCAAATTACTAGTCATTTTACAAAACCAATGAAGGATTAAATGTTTTTTCCATGGAGCACCCAGAGTGAGGATAGTTATTATTGTGTAGTGAATGAGAAAAAATATAACTAATTAAAAAGATAAAAAAAAGTATATTATAAGTTACATAATACTCCTTATGTCCCAAATCGACTGATATTTTAGCATTGGAAAAATATTTCATATTGACTTTTATTATGAGTTTTCAATGAGATGTTAAGACATCTATTTTGATTTTATCCTCTAATAAATATTATGATCTTAAAAGAATTAATAATACGTTTATTGAAATTAAGAAAACAAGGATATTTTGGTAAAATTGTCTACTAATAAATGCTATTGTATTGGAATACTTGTTTTTCTTAATCTGTGTGAAAAAACCTTAAACACCATTCAATTTGCGATAGAGAGTACTCTCTTTGCTCTTATATATAAAAATTAAATACCTAATTCATTAAGACCAACAAAAAATAATTAAGTTAATTAATTTTAATTAGGATTGTCATAAATTTAAATTTTATTTCAAAATTTTCCATAGAATTATTTCATTTAAATGGTGGTTAAATATAATAGACTTCATAACAAACTAGGGATATAAAAGGAAATTGGCAATTAATGCATTTGAAAGTGGTCATATATTTCTAATAATTAGAACAAAAAAATACAATTTCTTTCTTATATAAAGGATCAAATGTGGGTTTTTTTTATTAAATTCAACTTATTAAGTACATTTCACATTTCTTAATACTCATGCCAAACCTTTAAATGTTATTTAAAATAAGACAGAGAAAG
>PYAF01004142.1:500416-516994 GCA_007407185.1 Glycine tomentella | reverse complement strand
CTTAACTTCATATCTCCATAAACAATTTCAATAAAAATTCTCAAAATTGATACTTTTTTTTTCATTTTCCATAAGTGCACAAAATAAAATCAAAAAAAGACACTAATAATTCTAAATCATCTCTTTGGACAACTTAATAATGATTAATTTCCCTATTTATTAATAATGTTTTTATGGTATATACTTAATGAATAATAATGTGTTTATTAAAGAATACTAATGTATTTATTGCTTATAATTAAATAATATTGAGAGTATTTTAATAACATTTATTGCAACATTGATTTTCCATATTTATTATATTGAGAATTTTAATATTGATATCAATGATACAATTAGAACAATAATAAACTTAATCAACTCGAAATTAGTTTGAAGCCCAATGCAATAATTGATTCATTCAACTTTGTTCTTAAAGCAAATGAGTAAAATTTGAGTTATCTATATAAAGAAATATAAATTTTACTTTTCAAATAAAATTATTAAATTTAATATTATTACTATGATGAACGTGACATGGTGAGATTACATGTGATTCATTAAGCAATATAAATTCATAATTACGTAAGGATCTGTTTGTGGTTGTTATGAGATTTTATTTTATATTTTAAATAAAAATTTTTAAAAATGATTCTTCACTTCATTCTTCGTATGAAGTCTTGAGCTCGTTGGAGAATTTAATGCTTTCATTAAGTGTACTTTCCTTCTTGATGTAAAGTCCATGCTAATAGGCTAGCTTGTTTTGTACTTCAGTACGAAAATCACTTCATCCATTTATTCTTCATAGAACTTCGACAGATCCTCAGAATTTTTTTGCATGAAAGAATCTCAGACACATAGTATTAAATGAAGATCTTAAATGTATTTCTTAAATTTTATGTAAAATCCTCTTATGAATGTATCCTCTAAAAATACAGACGCAGAGTTACATATCATGATCTGATAGCATATCAAACAAAAATTTTACCATTTGTATTTGTTTGCATCTAATCAAAATAATTAAGAGTCTTGATTCATCTTTAAGACATAAATGTTATTTGACTTTACAATTTTATTATAGAATGTTCAACATATTAATAGGTTTTATAAATTCTTATTAGTAGATTTTTAAATATAACTTGGTTTAAAAAGATGAAAATAAAGTAGATAAAATTTAAAATGATAATTATTTAAGTAGAAGCCGAAAAAATGGTTCCAAACCGAATCGTAACAGATTGTTCACTTCGGATTTAATATCAAATTCAAATTAAACCAAATCGAACAACGTATAATTTTTATGTTTGGTCCGGGTGACTTTTTACACAAAAAATTAACCAAACCATACCACAAACACTCCTAGCTTCTCTAATGCCTTCTTCAACTTAGCACAAATGGTTATGGGATATGTCCCTGAGATGACCTACAAAATATGCATAATTAGTTAAACAAGGATTGTGATTGCGGTTAAAAAAAAATAATACTGAAAACTTTCAACATAAACAATTATGGAAATAGTTTTCCTTTTTTTTCCTAATTTAAAGTTTTTTCAATATACTGATTAATGAATAGGTTGACAATTTCAACAATTCGCTAAGCTTTAAAATTAACATATTGATGCACAGGTTGATAGTTTCAACAATTTGAGCAATAACATAATTGGAAAAAAAAAATCATAAGTTTGAGAATACATGTAAGATGTTTATATGATGTTAAACCCAAGTTGAATAACATGTAAGCTATATTTGGTTACCTCTATGCAATGCAATAGTTAAAGCATCTCATATAGTGCACTGCAAACAAGGGAACCTAAAATTTTGTGAAGGTGAAAATTAATTCTATACGCATCTTCAAATTTTTATAGGAAGAAAAAAAAAACAAAGATATGAAATATATTTTCTTGGAAACATTTTCTTAAGTGAAACTCTGAAAAACAATATTTTTCCATACTCATAATTGCTTACCAAATTTATCATATGAACTGTTCACTGAGTCAGATCCACTAAGCAATTTAGTCAAACACCAAAACCAAATTATTATATTGCATGTAAACAAATAAGGCATACAAAATAACATTCAATGGACTACATTGAGTGGTGACCTCAAACAATGTCTTGAAATTGCCCATTGTGAAGAATGTGATAAGAAAGGAAAAAATATAAAGGCATAAAAATAAAATGTTCAAAGTAGATTACTTTGTTTAGAGGGAATAAAAATAGGACTATAATAAGAGATGTAACCACTCTCCAACAATAGTGTTTTAAGTCTACAACAAACAATTACAACTCTACATTTTTAGTTTCACCCAAACGTTTTCAAAACAATGGTTGCATTTGAATGTATTGTAATTAGGACAACTAGACAAAAAAAAACACAATCTTTTTATCCTATAATTTTTTCTTAATAATTTACAATTACTTCACTTTCCCTTTTGTCTACATAATCACCAGTTGTGTAAGATAAAATCAATTTTATTTCACATATATCTTTGCAATCAATACTAATATATAGGTAATCAATGCAATTTTAACAAAGTAACAATTGATTAGATTTTAAATCCCAACAAAAAAAAGATCTAGCCAATCCATATCCTAAGAGAGGAAATATATGCAACCTTAACAATCTCAAATTAAAAAATTTATCCCTTCAAATCAAACTTGCACATCCCTGATAACATACAAACAACTTCAAATTCATCAACTCAAAGATACATAATGTTAAATTTACCTGCAAGATAAACAACGCAAGCCATTTTGTGTGGGGAATGAACATAGGTGCAAGGAATGCAACCGTTGCAGTGTGGCTCTGTGAATTGGGATTTAGGGATCCAATTTAAAATTTGAGAGTGGTGAACGGAAGAGTGAAGACTCAGTTGAGTGTAAAGTCGGAATGGATTTTGCAAAGAGTCATGAAAGGCTAAGAGAGACTCCAAAACTTGAAAATTTGGAACCTAACTAGTTGCATCATTTTCTTATTTTTTTGTAATTTCAAAAGTTCAAAACAGTTCAACATGGTGTAAACTAAATTATTCTCTATATAGTTCAATTTATAAAACTGAACATATAGCAAATAGTTCAACTTTTAGGTTTTATATAATTAAGTTTCAATTTAATTCTAATTCAGTTCATTCAAATTAGTGAATTGAACACCCCTAGTTTTTAACTCATTTTCAAAACTTTTTACATTAATTTTCAAAACAAAAAAAAGGTTTATGAATTTTGTTTTTGGTTTTAAAAAACATATTCTCCCAACATTTGATAATGACCATTCATATCGCCACCACACCACCAACATGGACATCGACACCACCACCGCCACTTACTCCACCACCATTGATGTTGCCATCATTATCACCAATATTGCTACACTCAACATCAGCATCATCACCAACCCCCATCAGTATTGACACCGACATTGTTGTTACCATCACAAATATTGTCATTATCGTTATCGTTGTTGTCATCACCACACAAATACACCCTTAAACTAAAATTATCTAGATATGAAACTTTCAAAATGATATTATTTTAAAACTAAAAATTAGAGAAAAATTAAAACTAAATTTTAAAAACATAAAATTGGTTGTTGTTATTGTTTTTAATTTTTTTTAAACTTACAACTAAAATCACGCCAAACGTGACTATGTAAATGTATATGTATATGCTTGAAAGTATTTCTTAAACCAAATATTTTTTTTAAAACTTCAAAACAATTAAATAATACCATATATCTTAAGTTGTTAGAATTCTTAGATTGATAATATTAAAAGTTTTACAAATATTGAAAGTAATTAGTCAAAGATTTATTAAGAATTAATTAACATTTGACTAATGGTTACATAATTTCTAAGACATAATTAGATATTTCCAATAAAGATCAATATATTACAAATATTGGAAGTAATTAGTCAAAGATTTATTAATAATTAATTAACTTTTGACCAATGGTTAAAGAATTTTTATAACATAATTAAATATTTTCAATAAAGACCAATAAATTATAAATATTGTAAATAATGAGTCAAAGATTTATTGAGAATTAATTAACATTTGACCAACGGTTAAAGTATTTAACTAACATTTGACCAATAGATATTTCTAATACATAATTAGGTATTTTCAATAAAGATCAATTAGTTATAAATATTAAGTAATTAGTAAAAAAATTATTGAAAATTAATTAACATTTGACCAATGCTTAAAGTATTTCTAAGACATTAGATATTTTCATTAAAGACAAATTATAAATATTGAAAGTAATTATTCAAAGATTTATTAAGTATTAAATAATATTTGACTAGTGGTTAAAAAGTTTCTCATATATAATTAGATTTTGATCTTTCCATTAAAGACCAATTAATCACTAAAACATAAAATTCATTAATTAACACCATTCCATTTTATGAGACTTTAACCAAAAAAAATATTAAAAATTAGCTGTCATTTTACAAAATCAATGAAACATTATATCTTTTCAATAGAGTACCTTAGTGAAAGTAGTTATTATTATGTAATAAATGAGAAAAGTCTAATTTAATAGAGAGATAATTGATATATTAGAATAGTATATAATATTTTTTATGGAATTCAAAATATTTATTATATTTCTGAATTAACACTTGTGTCAAAATCTTAAACATCATTTAAAAATGAAACAATGAGTAATTTGATTAAGTGCATGTTTGAATTAAAGTTTGCATACTTAATTTTGGGTTAAACTTAAGTTTGCAAACTAAGTATACAAAATCAACTCAAGTATTAATGCATGTTTGTTTCTCATTCCAAATTGTCGTTGCACAAATTCCAAGACAAATCCAACATACCAACGCAAAAGGAACGGTGGAGGCTAGGGTACGCAACCCAAACCCATTCGTAACTTAGGAAAGGCCCTCCTAGCCGTTGGATCAGCCTGTTGCAGCAGATGTGATTTTTCGTAATCGTCTCGGGAACCGTGCGTCCGGTTATTAAATTTCGTTATTTGATTTTTAAATTTAAATGGGTTTTGCGTATTCCCCTTATTGCCCTCACTTGCGTTGGAAACTGTGCCTGACCGCTGGAATGCCCGCTGAATTTCCTTTTTCTTTTAATAACGTGTTATGACGGTATTACCCTTGTTTAAAAGCTTTTTTCGTGATATTTTTAACTGATATAATGATTTAGAGTTTGGTAGTGTGCGTTTGTGGAAGCCTGGAAGGCCATAGAGACGATAGAAGACATTGTTGGCGCATCAGACGACGACTGACTTGTGTGCAGGGTCCTGAACGGTATGATTTTCCTACATGTAGATGACGTTGGGTTTCAGATTTTTGTTATTTCAAAAATGGTGTGTTATGTTGGTATGTACTAAATATTTTTGATTTTGATGGTAATGTTTTGTCCAAATGTCGTTTGTGGGAGTCATGTGTTGCCATGTGTTGTTGTTGGAAGTCAGCGGCGGACCCACGTGCCACCGTTGAATGTAGTCGTCCACCGTGGTTTAAGCAGAGGCGGAGGACGGATAGCTTGCAGTCAGAAGAGAAGGAGAAAATAGGTCATTAAAAATGGAAAGTAGATGGCAGACCAGCATTGCCAAGAAGGAGAGAAGAAGCGGTTATTGTTAGTTGGGCCTAATTTTCTTTGTGCACCCACTTTTTTGTTATCCAGTTTGTTATTTCATTTTCGAAATGGGCTTTTGAGATTTGTCAATGTTATCCACCGTTAAATAACTGGTTGTGTGACATTTTGGAAGTTGATGAATGGATAGTATTTACGATGGTTTTTTGCAATGGTCATCTTTACCAGTTTTGTGTTTTGTTTCATTAGGGTTTGTGGTTTGGTTCATTAGGTTATTGCATTGGTAAAATCATAACGACGTTGTTCATAACATTATATATTACTGTTTAACATGTTGACTGATTGAGCATTGCATGTTTTTGATGTATGATTTTCAATTTTCGTTGCGTGATGTTTGTTTAGCAGAAATGTCTGGAATTAGTGAAAGTGATAAAGAAATGGCCTTACAAATGAAGTCGTGTCAGAGCAAACCTGAATTCAGCATTCGTGTTGTTCATATGAAGGACACGGTTAGCACGTAGAATTTGTTAATTTTTTGTACAGTATACGTGTTAATTTGATTATGTTAATGTTTTGTAGACTATTGGGACTAATGTCTAAACACAACTTCATATGCAGCCTTATGCAGAACTGCGGAAAAGTTATGTGTTAGCCTACAAACAAATGCTGGATGACACATGGCATCTGGTAGATTGCCATGGCAAGCGTCATGTTGTGAAATTCAATCAGTCGTTGGAGAGGCCGTTAATTGTTGATGGATGGAGTGAAATAAGTCAGTACTATAGTCTTCAAGGAGACCATGTTGTGACATTAACCCTGCATGGGAAATCTCTGTTTTTCATGACTGTTGACAAAACTCACCGTCTACCACATGAATTTCCACGTTGGCACTCTTCCTACAAATCAAACCCTAACGCTGTGATATTTCGTGTCATGTTGACCAAAAATAAAATCAACAGTAGTAATTTGGTAAGGAAATTGTGTTTAAATTGTATGATACATTATTATTATAATGAATGGCATTGATATATGAAATTGTAATAGTTGAGTATGTATTGCAGGATCTGCCATGTACGATGTATAAATTTCTAAGTGATTCTGGATTTACTCATACAGTGCTTCATGAAAGCGG
Organism: Glycine tomentella; assembly: GCA_007407185.1. Classification (NCBI taxonomy): domain Eukaryota; kingdom Viridiplantae; phylum Streptophyta; class Magnoliopsida; order Fabales; family Fabaceae; genus Glycine; species Glycine tomentella. Next base: position 510,334 of record PYAF01004142.1, on the reverse strand, counting down.
AGAATTTAAATCATGGCCTCAGACATGCTAAAATAGGTGCTGGATGGAAACAGTTTGCAATGGAAAAAAAACTGAAACCACACATTGATTTTGTAATGGAGTTTCCTGATCCCACCAGTAACCATGTATTTTGGTTCATTGGTTAAACAATAGTTATGGTGATTAGTATTTATGTTTTTTTTGTTATATTTAAATGTTTATGTTATGGTTTGTAAGAACTGGTTTACACTTCTGCTTTACACTTTATTCTGACAAAATTATGGTATCATATATTGGACATGAGATAGTTTGAATGTTTTTATGGGATGTAAATATATTAGACATCAGACAGTGTGAATGTTTACATGGGTACATGTGCACATGTAGTAGATTCATATAGAAGACAACGATAATTTGTAGTAGTGCATAGTAATCATATGTTATGGGGTGTAGACACATGTATTATGTTGAGTTTTTGACATTGGGAAGATAATATAACATAACCATAATTGTTTGAAGTGCATCCTAATTATTAAGCGATGGAATTTGATACATGTTTGTTATTATTATTGTGAAACTGGTGAATGATTTATGAAGTTGTGCTTATACAAATTGCACATTTTTAAGATAATTTGTATTGTTATTTATTTAAATGTTAATTAAGAGTATTAAATTTAAAAAACGCAGTCCAAAATGTGGAGATATTTTACGGCATTGTGCCGAAATTATTTTTAAATGGACATCATTAACTAAAAAATGTTTTATAGTATTTTTGACTACGTGCATGAAAAAAGGAGGTGCAATTAGGTACTAGGTAGTTGTAGTGCAAGTAGTTAGTTAATTTATTAATTTCAAGGTTATGGTTTGTGCAGCATACATTTTTGTATTTGTTTAATGCAGCCTTTATTTTTGTATTTTTGTATGATTCACATTATGTTACGTGTTTCGGTTTTTATGGTTCCGTTTAATTCATACTCATTATAAATATGAATGACATATACAATACATTGAGTTTTTATAACTGTAAATATTAAAAATTACTTTTCCATTTTACATTCAGTAAACTGTTTTAGATAAATATAGTCAATATATTTGAAATTGTAATGATTCAAATAATCAACTTGATACAAGCACGGAATGGTGCAAAGCAGAAGCGGAGTGCAACGAACTAGAAAACAGCTTTTTACATCGGTTAGCTGAGACATTTAACATCGGTCCTAATCGTTGTTAATCAGTCGACGTTGAAACAGTAGAAATTAACATTGGTTCCCAAAACCGATGTTAAAAAACCCAAAGAACTGCGGTTTGCCATCAACAACCGATGTGGACATGTGATATATGAATCGTCGAAAAGCGTAAAAGATGGTGCGACAACATCGGGTTCGATGTTGAACCGATGTTTTAAACAACAATAACATCGGATTTTCAATGAAAACCGACGTTGTTTTTTGATTTTTTTCATATATATGATATCTGTTTATTTAATTTTAGCAGTTCTTCAACCTGAAAGTTTAATATTCCAGATCCAGTCATCCAGCCAGTTCACAAATTAATATTCCAATAACAAATCCAATGTAAATATTGTCAATGTACATAATAATATATACAATTGTTTTCGAAATCCAATAAACCACCTAATCTACTAATAATACATCTTGTCTAATTTGAAGAAAAAATTTCGCCCATTCGAGTCTAATCGCCTTCAACGTGTCCGCTTCCAATGGTCTTTGATCATTGAAAAACTGCATGACATAAGAAAAATGTAATAAGTAACAAGTGAACAAAAAGAATTTGTTTTCAAGTAGACAACCAACTAATTACCATGTCCCAGCTATCTGTGAAACCTCCTTCGACTATTGTCTGCATCCAATGCATGACAAAATACCCACACTCAGTGCTTCCTGTTTGCTTATTACACTAAATTGAAAAACACAGTGAAAGTTAAACGGCAATTACCGTAAATATTAAATAAAATAAATTCAATACTTAAACCATGATTTATGAAAAGACTTACTTTAAGCGCAATCCATTTAGTTGCAGCCTTTGATTTATTGGCTGGAGAGTCATCCACTTCCTTCAAAGCACTGTTTAAGACAAACAAGTATGCATAGTGTACAAGCTACCTTTTCAAGTATAGAAATAACGTAAATGTGTTAGAAATTAGAACCCACGTGTTAATAATTCCTTTAAGGTAGTTATCAGGCCTGTTATGCAATGAACAGAACCATGCAACTACATTGGCCTTCGGACATATAACTACCAATTGCCAATGTGAACTGCATTGTCAAAAACAAGGTTATTATACTGCATACATTAATTAAATTGTGATTCTCACTTATACTTACCCATTCAAATACGGTGCAAGGTAGACTTTTTTCTGTGAAGTCTGCATCCATTTCTTGATATAATCCTGGATCTGACATTGAGATTGGCCAGATCTCTGTATCGACTGAGGCTCGAGGAATCCATACACTTCGGGATGATCCGATTGTAGACTTAAATGATTGATATGCCTATTGTGCAGTGAAAATAAAGTAAGTTATGGTAGAATATAGAAGTAGTCACCAAGTAATGCTAGTCAATTGCAAGAGACTTACAACATCCACAATTGTATAACGGAGATGTTGAGACATTGACCACCATGGATGATCTCCGAAATATCGTCATGCTTGATGTACAACGGGAAGTTGTCATTATGCACCCCGAACATCAGCGGGTCCCATGGCACCTGGAAGGGTGTGAGGAAAAGATCGGCCATGGTCAATGCTAAATGGTACAAGGGATCAGAAACACGTTCCGGCTTATGTACAGGTTTTGCCGGTCTCTTGGGTTCTTCTTTATCCTATACGGTTAACAACCAAGGGTGAGTGATAAGGTTAACTTGACATGTCAGAAATCATTCGTAAATTTCAACACTTTTACCTGATCAACGGCAAGAGGGACGCTGTGCACAGTCGTCGATCCCTCATGAAGTCTGCCAAGGGAAACAAGGCGGGGAGGATTGCCATCCACATACAACCCACGACTGTCAGATGCACCCGTGTCTGGGTCATTGGCCGAGGGAAGGACACAGCTTCCCTTGGTGCTGACACCGGCACCAAGCGGACATAACTCAATCTCCGGAGGCTGAATGGCAAGCTGAGACTGGATGTGGGACTGCAGTTGGTTTAAGCTCATCATCACCTGTTGGGTAACTCTTTCAGTGATAGACTGTGTAAGTCGATCAGTTATCGATTGCTCCAGCTCGACCCTGATGTTGTCTTTCAGGCGATCCAAGTCTTTAGGCGCCATGGATGAAGACCTCGACCTGCGTGAGGATGATGGAGCCGGTCCGAAGTACTGGGTGATGGTCACACCACCTCCAGCACCACGGACACGGCCAGGATGCTCCGGTCGTCCAATGGCAGCAGCCAGGACATCGTGACGACTGGTGGCGATGAAAGAACCCTGGGTGGATTGCTCTTCCAGGGAATCCTGCAATCAAAATAAGTAGACCATGAAATTTTGTTATTACTTGTGATACGAAAAACAATTAAATGTGTATGACAATGTTGTTGTACTTACAATCCTCTCAGCAATCTGGCGTGCTGCCTCTGAAGTCATGTCGCCACTTTTCTTTGTGCGAGCCAGCTTCCACTTCACGTGTCGTTGCACAGGGGACGGAGGATGAATGATGGTGTCCGTGCTGTCATCACGAGTTGCTTCGTCCAGCTGCTTCTTTTGTTTTTCCTCCATCAATCTCTTCTCCAGCAACTCGTAACCCCCGCGTGACAATACGTGAGGGGCGGTGTTTTGCTTCTGGATTGCCTGGGCCTTCTTTCTCACATCCTGTAATAGGTAGTCACATATGGTTACCAAATAGGAGACTGTATGACAACATATTTGAAAATTTTACGGCTAACAGTTGAAACAACTAACCTCCCAGGAAGCTGCTCGCCTACTCTGACAGAAATGGGTCCACTGTTCGTGAGTGATACTGTACTTTTCGCATACAGCGTCGGCAACGCCGTCATTGCCTTCCGCGAGGACCCATTTTCTTGTCAAGTCCAATTTGAATTGCCTCCAGCCCTCGCCCACGGTCTGCAGAATCTTCATCTTTGTCCGTTGGTCTGACGCTTCAGGTATATCAAATTCAGCCTGCATGAAAAGGAACTTACTTTTAAAGTCACACGAAGAACAATTTATTTGTGTAATGCTTTAAATTGTAATACCTGAATGTCCTCCCAAATCAAGTCCTTTTGTACTGAAGGTACTTCCTTCCAATTAGGAAGGGTGATATCCACCTTGTGTCTGGCCATGACCCCAAGATATGTCCTCAATCTCTTTGCCTGAGGACCTTCAGCCTTCCCTGTGCTAGGATCCACATGGACCATCGGTCTTTCAGCACCAGGAGCTCTAGTAGCCAATGACCTCAGTCGTCTTGCTTTTCTCGTGTTCTTCGATGTAGGCAATGAAGGTGTTGGCTCAAGAGGAGGTGCTGACTAAGGAGGAGGAAGTGGTGACTCAGCAGGAGGACGGGAGCAGGGTGGTGTAGTCACACTCATGATCCTATTATTCTATTTTCTGGCTTAAGTTGTCTGTAACTTGGACTTGATAAGGTGCAAATCAGTACCATATTATGGTGAAGTTACGGACAAGTTAAGCCAAAAAGTACAATAAGGCGTCATTTTCATTCTATACCACTTCATAGACATTTTACGAAGACTAGGTTGTCCATTGAAGCGAACAAAGTCTCCATCATTCAAATGATGGTCAGCCCAAAAGCACAACAAAAAAATGTATTACAAGGCATTAACAGAAAACCAAAAATGTTGTGATTGTTTTAATTATGTACCTTGTAGCCAGGCTCCAAATGGTGATCACTGCTTTTCTTTAAGTATCTGAGATAAAGTATTTGTCCCTCATCCAATCGACCACTAATCTGTGATATAGACCATATTCTTTACATAGTTCTTCCTTTATTAACATATATATCTAGCGAAACCAAAACGGAATTGTTTTGTACTTTAGTTTCTTAAAAAAATCATGTTAATATCATTTGTTTATTTATTTATTTATTTATTTATTTTTGTCTTGTTTTATCCATTATGTTCTTTATATGTTATGTCCTTCTATATGGCAGGTCTGAAGATGAACTTGTTCACAAGGCGAAGGAAATGAACCCTAGATGAAACCCATCCCAAAACGGGTTATGTAAAGCTATGTCAAGAGGTAGTTAAAATTGCCCAGGGCAATCCCTTCACGACAACCAACAACAGACAACTCAAATCCACAAAAAACCCACATAACGTGCTGTTAAACACAGACCTAAACATATCAAATAAGCTACATTAATATGTTCTTTTATCCAAACATATAAAAATCATGAAATCGGTGTTTAGCTGGTGCCAATGACCCACGGACCATTTCATATCATTCAGTTCCATTCCAAACCAACTATTGATGTAAGCAGAGGATACTAACCTTGTGGGAGCGCGACCTCAGCAAGACACCAACAATGGCAACCAAACCGCTGGCTGGAAGCGCGACAATGGTGACAGCGGAACCTTGAAGCAAGACATGGTGTCGACGGTGATATGGGCGCGAAGGCACGTAGGAGAAGAGTTGGTGTCGACGGTGATATGGGTGCGAAGGCACGTAGTAGAACAAATGGTGACGACGGTGATGTGGGCGCCTTAAGGGGTGACGATAACCAGGGAGCTTTTCAGTAGATATGGGCGCGAGACTGAATCCAGGACAGGGCAAACTTTGGCAAACATTCTCGGGAGTCGGGGCTATTTAAAATTTCTCTTTTTCAAAATACGGGGCCCTCAATTGGGCATTTTTAAAATTAATAAAATGTACATGTAGTAAAACATCGGTTTTACTCAAAATCGTGAAAACCAATGTTAACAGTAAATGGTTAACATCCGTTTTGATCAAATTCTTGACAACTGCTGTTAACATGTCATGGTTAAAATCAGTTATACTTAAAAATCTAGACAACCGCTGTTAACATGTCATGGTTAACATCGGTTATAGTTGAAGATACTGAAAATTGATGTTAATAGTTCATGGTTGACATCGTTTTTGTGAAAATCTTGAAAACCGATGTTAAATATGTCCGATTATTTGCAAAAGTACCAACGCTTTTTCGTTAACATCGGTTCTCGTAATAACCGCTTCTTTTCATTGTTTTCAATAAGGGTGACAGGAAAATTAAAATTTGCAACTATTATCAGAAAATGTTTGAACTTGGAAATGTCAAATGTGAATGTTTTTAATTAAAAATAATTTTTGAATTAGACAAATTCGATGGACTGATTAATTTAAAGACCAATTTTTATATTTTTAGGTTTATTATAATGTACTTAAGGTTATCATATAATTTCAATATACAATAACTGTCAAATTAAATTGTAACAGTTATTTTCATGTGTGACTTCATAATTCCTAAAGCATAATTGGTGCAAATAGTAAATAGGAAAAAATTTCAACAGTACAGTGATAAAAAAAACATTTTGATAAACTCAAATTTCAAATAAAGGTTGGAATTAATGTGAATGAGTTATAATTTACAAAAAAAGACGTGGCAAGGGTACGAAAGTCAAGTTATTTATTACTACAGTTGGTATTCTGGTTAATTATTTTTGGCCATGACATAATAATTTTTAAAACATTTTTAATTTAAACTAAGAACTGCAAATATGCGAAGGAAAATGACATTAAAGGAAAAATAAATATTGTCCACGGCCCTATGGCCTTTCAAGTAAAGCCCAAAAAAATTATAACCAAAACCAGGAAAAACAAAAACTATACATTGCATGTACGGATTGACAATGGAAGCAATAATGAACAAGCAACGACGTCAGACAAAAATATCGGCACCATCGTTCGCCTACTTAAGAGTCCTTCAACATCGCGAGCTGCAATCTAAGCTTCACATTCTCATCTTCCAAGTCTTCCAGTCTAGACTGAAGCCGCTCAACATTGTAAAAGTTGAAGTCCCTAATTTTTTTCCCAGATCGTTGACATAGATCCTGCGCCAACAACACCGCAACATCTTCTCTGGCAGCATAGTCATGTTTCCCATACCTACCCACCGAAACAATGGGATCGCCCAGCGTCCCAACATCGACCGATGCACAATACTTCCTGTATTGGACGCCGTTTACCGTCATGTCATGGTGCAAGTTGAACACCGGTTGTCCAATCTTGAGTAGGAAACATAATTTCTTCAGTAAATTTTCCATACACTGTTGCGAAATGAACTCCGCTGGCGACGTTTCCACCGCCAGCCGTGTAGGTACCGCAGCTGAACATAAAAACAGTATGCAATGTGGACAATAAAAATTACTATCACAGCACTTATATACAATGCCGAACTACACAAATTACAAACACATCAGCAGGGTCCATTCAATGGAAAAACAAGGCAGTGGAAGTTGCACATGTACCAACAACTATGCCACGACAATCAACAATGAATAACGACAATAAGTAAGTGACGTAAAAAACAAACAAACGGGTCCATAGAAATTTTTTCTAACAAAGAATATGTATATAGAAACAACAAAACTGTTACAACGAAACTGACCATGTTTTCCCGGATCGGACAGTTTGACGTCGGATTGTGCCTCGGCTCCAACAAAGCCAGGGTCAATTCCATGAAAATAACAGTACTTGATGTAAGCGTCTTCGGCTTCATCATAAGAAACATAAGAATTGTGGAGGCTTCCACTGAAGTTGTTAATATGGGCAAATGCTTCGTCGTACGTGAAGTAAATCCCAGGTTTATGACCGACAAAAACAACATGGATTTTGTCGTCACCGTTCGTTGACATACTTGGTAGCAATGGACTATGAGGTTATCCAACGGAGAGTAAATTCGGTTGGAACCAAAAGTTTGAAACGAAGAATAGTCAGAGTTCAGTTTTGGATGAAATGGGATGTCGACGGCATGTTGAAAACCCGTCGTGGGGGACAGTGGTGAAAAGAAATGTTATTATTACGGCCCATGCCCCATGGTCCATGATGTGACGACTCTGAAATGCCGGGTCGCCCCCATCGGTTACAGTGGTGAAAAGATACGCGACGACCCATGACGCATGATATGATATCTCGAAAAAGGCGGCTGGAAAGTTTGTGAGTATTTCGAAATTTTCGCACTTATGTAATAAGGTCCATTCCGGGGAAAATTTTTTTAAATAATACAAATAAAATAAAAAAATTGCCACCGATGTTATCGTTGACATGGTGACTACATATGGGTGTGTTGTGTTGACAAATAAAGGTAGGATGACACGTTTGCTGGGACACTATAAACATATTGATAATAATATGGTTAGTTTTCCGAAGAAAAATAAATGTTAATTTATTGCATAATTAAAATTTTGGTGAAAATTATATAATCTTATCATGTTTAAAATACTGAAATACCAAAAATTGGGCTACAGTCATCAGGATAAGAGATTAAACTCAACTAAAGGCATATATTTATAACCAACCAAGTGTCCCACTTGCATGAGCAAAACCATTGTAAATGCTCCAACACCTGCCTGTTGGACAAGCAGTCAAAACTTGGTCCAACAATGTGATAACCCTAAGGCATGGTGCGGTTGACGCTAGACCCCGCGCGATCAGCAAGGGGATTCATAGCAGAGATTAAGCAGAACAGAAGGGACTGCGCCAACAAGCCTGTGTACTATCGAGGGTACATAGGCTAATTCTGCATGCCACGCCTGGAGCGTGGGAGGCCACGCCTGGAGCGTGGGAAGTGCTTCAGAAAGTTGTTTTTCACTGGAGGTCCACGCTTGGGGCGTGGGAACCCACGCTAGGAGCGTGGGAGGTCCACGCTTGGGGCGTGGGAAGTGGCCCAGAAATGGAATTTTGTCTAGGAAGCCACGCTTGGGAGCCCACGCTGGGAGCGTGGGAGGCACGTCAGGGCCTATAAAAAGGCCCAAAACGCGAAAATGGAAGAGGAAAACAGTTTCTTCTTCTTCCCCAGCGTCCCAACCTCCATTAATGGCTGCTCCAAGCTTCCTTGATCCCTATACCTTGGTCTAAACACTTCCCAAACCATCCAAACCTCCTAGAAACCCTAAGAGAGCTTGAATCCTTCCTCAAATCTCTCTGAAACCCCTTATCTTGAGAAACCCCAGAGAGGTTGAAGAGAACTCGAGTTTGGCGAGGAATGGCAGCGACCCACGGACACCTGAGCTTGGAGGAGTGTTCCAGAGGTCTTCTATGTCGCCACTGAGGTAAGAAACTCGAGTTTCTCTGATTGATTTTGGATTTGGGGGTTTTGATGAATAGTGACCCATTTGTGATAGAGCTAGAATTAGCTCTGGGTCCAGTTGAGAGATGTGTTTGGAATGATGAGAGGAGTAAGGATTAGCTTTCAATTTGTGATTTGGTGACTGTTGGTTTTGGCTCTAGGTTGTGCATGTGTGACTTGGACTGAGTCACTTGATTTGAGACATACAAGAGCCAAACAGATGGGCTTGTGGTGCCTGATAGGCCATGGTGACGGTGTCTTGTGAGATGAACCGTCCAAGCCCTGTGTAAACCCTGAGGTTTTGGGTTGTTGAACTGTAAGGCTCAGTGTAAATGGCTTGGTTTGAGTCTAAAGGGACTCTGAGGCCATGGTTGATCTGAGATAGACCACTGAAAGGTCTACAGATAGGCTTATAGAGGATAGCCTGAGAAACCCTTGAGTAGATGACTCGGGTTGATGGAAAGGACTGAGGTTCCTTTCTCATAGACAGTTGAGGCTGTCTGATGAGCTTGTTATGTTATCTGTGGATGGTCTGTGATATGTGGTTGTGTGCCTTGATAGGACTAGACACTGTGGGTGTTAGAGACACAGGCCAGAGTTCGAGGTTGAAGCTGTGAGACACGGCTTGCCAGGTAAGCTCATCGTTCTGAGGTTTCTTCCTTCTTTGGTTGCCACTCAAGAGG
>PYAF01004142.1:487746-500316 GCA_007407185.1 Glycine tomentella | reverse complement strand
TTGTTTTTGAGCATGTATATGTACAGTGGATGATGATGATGTATAAGAGTATGTTTCTCCTGATTCTCTATGTTTAGTTATGTATATATCTGCCTATGTTTTGTTTAGGTTATGTCGAGTTTTATCTGGATCAGCAGGGGTTTGATGTTGTTTTCATGTGATGTGTTTTATATTCCATGCATAATGAAATCAAGGAAAATGATTCTATCGCTTTCGCGCCGCGCCTAGTTAACGCTGTTAGCGTGACACTGGTATTTTTGGTGATAACGCACCGGGTGCACACGGGGTGTTACAAACAACATCACCATGTAAAACAAAGTCACAAATTTAAACAAATATTTTTGCGGGACATGATCTAATTAGCAAAAAACTAAATTCATTTGTAAGCATTATGAAATGATTGTGGATGGAGTGCCAAGCTGGTTCCAATGTGCATTTGCATTAGCCATGAGGTGATCTTTCCACTGATTGTGTTCTCCCATGAGCAATTTCATTGCAATCTTCATACGCAGTAACGTAGGATCAAACTGTACCAAAAAAAAATTGTATTTTGAGGTTAAGTTTCGTTAAGGGCAATCAGGCAATATGGAACAAATTAGGAACAAAATTATTGTTGTATTAACCTCGATATGATTCAAATTTAGAGCATCTTCCATCATCATCCAATGCATGACCCATGTTGCAAACTCGTTGTCTCTGCAATTTATAAGTTATTACTTTTTTTTTTGATATTGTATTTTGTTAAGTGAAACATTACCAGAACAAATTAGGCCACGTACTTTATTGCATCACATGGTATCCCAATGAGGTCACGAACTTCCCATTTGTGAATATTCGGTGTAGTCTTCAACGACACTCTCTTATGGTACATAATTCCCATTATTGTAGAAAAGGCTTGACACTATAGGACGAAATTAATGTAATTAATGTTTTAATTAAAAATAAAATATTTTGTAAATCAAAAACCACATTTAAGCAGAATGTCAACCAAATAATGGTTATTTAGCTTACCACGACATGCATGTTGGCCTTTGTTTGTTGACATTCATGTTCGTCTAACTTGGACCGTAGATGGTATACCTTGTGTGTATTTAGGTATATCACCATCAAAGAAATATGGTTTTTGACGTCGACTAACGGTACATAAATCTACAACAACATAATGGAGTTACATGAAAGGGCCAAAATACCTTCATGCTGTCATTATTAAAGCAGTTCTAGGCCAATACCATTGATAGTTCGTCATATACGGGCATCCATTTCTCAGCATACTTAACCAGTAATTGGCATATGGTCATTCCATCCAAGATGTCCTTCTGTTAATGTCAATGGTTAGGAGACACAAATTGTACGTTAACATAGTTTATTGGAATCAAGCACAGAGGTTTAGAGTAATGTACTGCAAAAAATGGACTCATGCACCACACTGTTCCCTTTGTTTTTGATGAATGCTTTTTGGTAATGAGCACCGACATAACATGAACTACCTATTTCAAAAGCATCATGATGTCAGCTTTCATCAGCCATTGTCTACATTGAAACTGTAAAACCAAGATAACGTTGGTGACATACTACATACCGAGGGCTTTATTGCCTTCAATGGAGATAGACTATGAAAATCAATCCTCCATAATTTCGCATTGCCTATAACGACCAGCGTATCACTGTAAAATAAACATTATCAACAAACAGAAGAGTGTGTGAGTTACGAATAAAATGGTTATGAACAAAATGTTTGGCCCTTACATAAACATACCACATTATCGTGTATATAGCGTAAATTGTTTTTACTGTGTCAATAACACAACCTGAAAGCTTAGAAGGACAATTTAGCTTACTAGTTATCCAATGACGCGTTAAAGACATATGCACACACACGAATTTCATCTTTTGTCAGCTGCATGTCCTTTGTCGGATAAAAAACAGACATGATATCCTATATAGAACACAAATAATAAGAATGGTTTTCCAACAACATTGAAATTATCATACGCACCCCACGATCCAGTTATGTACTAACCCCTGGGACGTATTCAACGTATTTTAGTGCTGCCTCTGACCGAATCCAATCCCTCTTGTTGTCCATTGCTTGCATTGGTGACTTCCTTTTAAGTGTTTCGTGGCTGGTTTGCCCCATAGTAGACGAACAGTGTTGGTTTGCATTTTTTTCGTTGGTTGCAGTTACAGGGGAATGGAATAAAAGTTTCCTTCTCAAGGTCCCCATTTTCTGAACGTGACACGTAGTGATTTCACCCATTACAACTTCCTACATTTCCAAACATTTATCACTTATTAGTTTGTCAATCAAAAACAATTATAGTAGTAGTGTTTACGAGTATAAGGTACCCCATGGTCATTAGTAGAAACCACACTTGATGTTTTGTCCGTCGTAGACATGCTACTTTTGTCTGGGTTTGTCGAATCGACGTTTGGAGTGACATCATCGTATGCTGTGCAGCAATACTTCTCATACGTTGTTGTGCTCCATGAGCGTAAATCGTTTATCACAAATCGCGTCATGTACTTCAATAGTGCAGTGTTGCTATCGTCCAATTTTTCCACTTTAGTCTCAAGTTTTTTTAGCTTAACAACCTCAGCCTGTAGATCCTGATGAAAGTGATAACAAAGCTTTTTACATGACCATTATACGTTAACATTTTTGTCAACCATTATATTATTAACAAACCACTAAGTTGAAGCAAATCAAAGAACCTCAATGGTTTTTAGCATATTTGTCACCGTTTTCTGAGTTTCTAGGGTTGTGTCTGGACACATTAAGCATTTTTCAGTATTGGCTTTGAGGCAACCCTACACACGTTCATGAACCCATATAAGGTTTTGGATCATAATCATATTAAATTTGTCATCTCACACAAGATGAAGGTTTACACTATAAATACTCACAGATGAGTGTTTTAACCGAATGTTACCATCCGCTTGTATGTCCATGACTGTGTCTTGACGACCACTGTGTATGACACAAAAAAAAATTCAACACGCTAAGTTTGATAGTTTACCAATGGCTGAATTAACAATTGATAGTCATTGCCCGTAATCTTACCCAGTCGTAGCAACTGAATATGGCTCTGCATGGCAGCTTGTTGTACCGTTTCCCCCTTTATCCATGTTGGTTTTTGTAAGCAGAATGGTTGGTTAGGCTAAATGAAGTTAAGTGTAGAGGATTGTAGATCAATATTTGTGTTTGTAATGCTTGGAAAGGGTTTTGTATCCTCGAATTAAGTGAACCAATTTAGGCTGCACCATTCGTGCATTTGTGTACTGACGATCGGCGCATGGGGAACCAATAAGGTTGCATTTCGGTGCGTCGGGATTCCATCTGTACTAAATCAATGGTTCCCAGTTGTTTTAAAAAAAAATTGTTCAGTTGTGACTAAAATAAAGCAATCCACTGAGTTGACATGGACGTCTTTGTTTAGTGTGGTATTTATTTTTTTTTGAAAATGTCCATATTTTGTTATAATATTCTATATATGAAAATTGAAGTTGATCAATATAATGATTATAATTACCCTGCTACTTTTTTATATGTGTGGTTCCCATTACTTAATTATTTAGACGGTACCGCCAAGATTTGACTTTACATGGATGTGTGACCTGGGATTGGATTATTTTGGCGCCATATGGCATATCACATTATAATAACGTGTATATATATATATATATATACATATATCAAAATTTAAGTTCATAAGTAATCATTACACCTAAGGCCACAAATCTTAAGTAGGATATTTGACATAAATTTGACTTTATACGTTTAATTAATGCTTTTGTACTTTTTTATACCGACATAAGAATTAAGTTTATTAAATTAAATATCATAATTAGTTTTATATTTGGGGGAACAATTATTTCAAATAAAATAACTGCCTGCGGCTTTATTATGTTGTCAACGGTATTTTTTATAATTACCATTTAGGATAGTTTTCAAATTAATTACTAAGAAGGGAGGGAACTGTACATAATTTTTTTATAAAAGTCACGTAATGTTCTTCAATTTACGACTTCAATTTTGTCAAAATGTTTATTTATTAATTCCAAATAAACTTTAATTTGATACACTTTATTATTATTTGTTGTTATTGTTACTGTTTGAAGTCGTTAACATTTTTACGACTTCCGCATTAAGGTTGTGAATTTATAAAAAATTGTATAATATATTTATATACCAATTTAATAATTAATTATTATAGTATTTGTAATATTTTAATGATTTTCGTATGTTAATATTTCAGTTTCGTACTTAAAATTATAATTTAATTCTTTTAAAAACGAATGTTGAAGTTGTTTGATATTTGTAATGTTTGTATATGTTTTTAATTGTGAAATTGTTTTATTGTTGTTTTATTTAATGGTTAATCTTTAAAAATTTATAGTATCGTTTACGATTATCATTGTGAAGTGTTTTTTTTAAGTATTAAAAATTAAGTAAAAGCAATACAAAACTTCAGAGTCAAATTTCCATAGAACAGAAAAAAATTGTAAATTTGAATGATAGAACAAAACAAAAATAACATCATTTATCAAAAACCAAAAAATATAACCATTAAATACTACAAAATACCAGACAATATAACCACTTAATGGTATTCCATAACCATTAAATGCCAAAAAATATACAAGACCATAACATTAAGGTTTTCAAAAATGTTATGGTTTACCATAACATCCACAACATGGAATTAGGGTCTACCATAACACAAAACACATCATCAAGTGGAAATACCATGCGACTTATATAACAAAACATAGACACAATCCATTCAAATTACTACAGGTTGGTAAGCAACCGTCTTCCAGAAGACTTCAAGCCTTTTTTGTATTTCCTTCCACAGCTCATTGTGTGCAGATGATATTAATTCAATAGCCAATTTCATGCGAAGAACCCTTTCATCGAGCTGGTGGTCAAATAATGCAACCAATTTTATATTTGCAAACATTCCATATGAAATATGTCATACAAAATAAAGGTGATTAATGTCGGTGGCTTACCAGGCCTACAACATAGGGCGTGAAGCAGTACTCCATATCCATCCATTTCATTACCCATATGCCGGAGTTGTTGCTGAAAATCACAACACCAAATACAATAATTTAAGGACATCACATTGCACAAATGTGATTTGTTTAGTCAAAGACGTGTTTAACGTACTTACCTATGACCATAATTCGGAATCCCCTTAACCTCTTTCAATTCCCAACTCGCTTGATGAAATGCAGTATTCAAATAATTAACAGGGTAGGTGTCGGTGTCCACAATCTGGGCTATAACTTCACACTACATTCCAAATAAGTAAGTTGTTTGTAAACGACAGATGATGTTAAAATATTGGCAATAAAAAAGTTTTACAACCCATACCATGTTCCTCAACAATTATGTCCTACTGTCGACGACATGAGGATCCATGAAAGAATCAAAGTAGTAGATGATTTTCTCATTAATGGACATCACACCAAGATACCAATGGTCACAATGTAGGTCTTGCACTGGCAGGTATATCTGACAACAAAGCAATAAGTTATGTTCTGGTGATTCATTCTTTTTTGGCAACTAACAATAACAATATTAGAGGTGATAATCATTTCACACTAACATATTGAAGTTGTTCATAAGGCTCCATCCAGCCTTTACGGTATGTGTCCACAAGATCACTAATTGTTGTGCCTTCATAGACATCCCTCTATTTGCATATAAATATAATTAACGAATAATTTCGACCCCATACTTTGATAACAATATTTTAAGACACAATGACCTTACTGCAAACTGTGGAGGAAGACTCCACACTGACTGGTGGCTAACATGCTTCTGCATCCAAGTTGCCTTTGCAGCCATCCAATTGATAACCTAATCGCAAAGCCATTGTAAGTACATCATATGGTTAATATAAAACATGCAATGTAATAATATTAAGAAATGTTAGGCATTCTTCATAAAACATCAAATGTACTTCCTCTGTCGCACTGTTTCCAGGACACAAGCAATTGAAATCCTTTCTCTTTCCATTTGTATCATCAATTTTTAAAATCATCTCATTGCAACAAATTCAAAAATTATATCCACTCATTACTGATAACAAAAGTGAATATAGAAAACACTTTGTTTTATTACTCTCTGTATATTTGTTTTGCTCTATCACACATGAATTGTTACAGCTATTTATAGGCAAATGTTTGCCTCTTCAGAAATTAAATCATAATGCCTATTAAATGGGTTGCCGCTTGGCCATTCATATTCTGCTGTTACGCCTATTAAATGGCTTGGCCACTCATTTTCTGCTCTGCTGTTACGTCGCTTATTCCTTAATTACCAGTAATGTTATTTTATGAATACTAAAAGACAATAAAACTGCTAATTTAATTTTTATAACAATTACGACATCAAGACATTTATAGTATACCATCACTTACTTGGGATCAGCATCCGGATGCCACAGATAACAACAAATTTTCACTTCCTCTTGGGTTAGACCCATATCCGTAGTGGGCCTAAATTTGCATTTTATATACTGCATGAACCACCATTAAAAAACACATTTGACAAAATATACATACAATGCTTTTAATTTGAAGATGGTCGTTTTCATATTAACATATATATATATATATGCACTTACTGCTGGCAAAGCGTAGTTATTGCCACCGGTATTGTGACTTACGTCCCCCTTGGCGGTTTCCCTGGGTTTATCCAAATGGCCAACTGATTTCTTTTTATTGCTCATAGTACCATAGCTTTCGTCTTTAATCTTTGTTATCATGTTCTTCGAACCACTTATGTCAAACGTCTTACGCTTGCCGACGGTCAACCCAAAACGACAATCAGCCATAATGACCTTCGAAGGCTGAGGTGACATCGATGGTGAATATTTACATGTGGCGTCAGCAATCTTGGTTGATGATGCGGGGGTTTTTTCCTACAGCAATCACAAAATAACCAGTATTAAAAGTATACAACTTTTAAGGGTTATGTAATTGTCGACAAATGTGTAACAAAATGCAATATCGTACATATACATTTCTAAGCCGTGGTGGTCCAAATCTATACATGTTTTGAATTGGAGACATCCCAAATAGGGTCTTCATGTTCAACCTTGACTTACACAAATTACCGTCCACGTTTAGCGAATTTGGTTCTCTCACTGTGTTATCCATACTAACATTGGCATTGCCACCCTCCATTTCATCCTCATCGGATGATACATGAATCATGACACTAGACGTGTGAGGGATACGTTGAACGTTCCCAGGAAGGATAGTTGCTGGATGAGATTTCAAAAAGTGACGAGAAGTACAATGTCCTGTAATACTACCTCCCTTATTGGTGCCAACCAGTGTACTGGCAGGACGCAAGTTCCTCTGTTGCGTAGTGTCTTTTTTTGTTGATGATTCTAACAACAAAGTCATCTGTTCATACTGACGACAAAGGTGTTGATAGTGTGTTTCCATCCTTTGTCCACGTGCATCCATAGTCTATATGTATGACAAATATGTATAAGCACCATATGAGCTGTAGTTGCAAAATACTACCATGTATTGAAAAAAGTTACCATTTTGCAAAGTACTTACCTCCAACCTCTGACTGAGTTTGTCTATCTTAGTGTATAAATGTTGTAAAACAACTTTATGATCGTTCATTTGTAGTTTCTACATACAAAATTTGACACAATCTTTTACAAAGGTTCATGATATGCATTACTAAATGAGCGTAAACAACTTAAATGCTACCTTGTCGTCAATCACAGAATCAACGATAGTTGCTCCCCCCACATTAACGTCAGCATCTACTTCACAAGAGCTGTGTGTCAAGAAACACATTAATGAGTAATATCATGTTGCATCACATGGCAGACCATAAATTTAGCATACAATGCAACCTCAAAAGGACATGCAGTGCTTACCTTGGTTGGTGCAATGATAGAGCATTGGTTTCAACATGTTCTAAATGACATAAATTTTTTTCTACTACCGTCGGGCTAACCGTCGAAAATCCATCCATTACCAACAAAGTGGAGTCCGCCATTCTCATACCAGTCACCACTCTTCTGAAACTATGTAACTTGCATGTTCTTTGTCCATGGTTTTTTCTTTGTTTTATTGTTTATATATAAATATATCAATTTTACAAATTAAATCATTATACTGTTGATATGCGACGGCTTTTCAGTCTGGAAAAGCATGTTATCTACTGCAATGGTGTAATCATTATATACGTACAACAATTGTCCCATCAAGTATTAACCTAAGTAATTTGAATTTTAAATTTGTTGTGTGTTTGTCCGCCACTTTATTCCATTCTCATCCTTTGTAATATTGCAACCATTATTTGTAATATTGCAACGATTTTGAGTATGTCATTTACGGGCTTGTTTTCAACATTGGTCGTATTCATATTATATTGGATGAATGATTTGAATGCAATGTATGCTTATACTTATATAATAATTAAATAATGAAAACCATTTGAATATTACAAAGACGACCATTATGGTAAATATATAGTTATTTACCTTTCAGTGTTTCTACATTTTTTTCAATGGTACATTTAACGATTGTGTTTGAGTGAAACCTGATACTATTATTACTCCATTTTGATGATGTGAACAAGACATTTGATTTCAATATTGATACTGAAATTGTAAACTGCATGAATAGTTTCCCATATAGTTTGGCATAACATTAAGGTTTGGCATATACTGAGTGACCGGATGGTCATGATCGGCCGGGTTCGATTGTGCATAAGTGACCGGATTGGATGCATGGCCGGGCTTGCCGTTGTGGTGCCGGGTTGCCATGAATATGGTGGTCGTCTTCTTGGAGCATGGGTGGCCGGGTATGTAGTCGAACTCGGACTTACTCGGACTTGTGGAGGTGATTACATGGGTATGGCCGGTCTTGATGCTGCAGCCATACTGGTATGGCCGAGCGGGATGGGGTGTTATCTGAGTTACTACAGTGCCGGGTAAGGCATGCTGTATGGCCGGTTCCATGGTGGCCGAGATCTATATAATCTTATGTGCCGAGGTGTATGTATACACTAACATCCTATTATTCTAAATTTTACGTACAGATCAGTTACTCTATTATTCCTTTAGTTTGAAAGAAATGAACATAGCTTGACATTGCAGAGGCCGAGTCTTTCACTCCAATATTCTACGTATTGATTCATTCATACTATTCCTCACTTATTCAAAAGATAATATTAACAAGGTATATAAACTATTAGTATTAAAATCATTAACGTATACTAAAGTTTCTTTCTAAATTATATACTATAAATTTTTGCATATTCATTACTTTTAAAAAAATTCACCGTATCATTATTAACTTTGTAAAACTTAAATTTTCAAATAAAAACTAAGAATAGTATATTCAGCACTTAAATTAAACTTAAATAACTCTTAGATTAGGGATTAAAGCCTAACCTACCTGTGAAAATTGTGGTAGATTGCTTAGAAAGGTTTTTCGTACAAGAAAGGGGTAGAGGAAGTTTAGGAAGAAAGGAAATTGGTAGTGTTCTGCGTATATGTTTTCTGGATGCAGGGTATTTATAGTGGTTTAATTGGTTGGATTTTAAGGGAATTAATTAAATTACAACCAAAATATGTTTTAGTTTGGTTACCAAGTGACCATTGTTGGAAGATTTTTATCTTCTACTAATCATTACAATGTTTCCTCATTAAATGTTTTCATCAACGTGGAAGCTGCTAGAGGCTATCTTTTGATGTTTTATTCCTCTTAATGCCACCTTAGCTTCTTCAATAGATTTTTAAAGATTTGAGTTATCAGAGGATTTTTTTTTTCACGTGGCCAAAGTCTCTAAATTTTGTCTTTATTTTAATAAATTTTATTTTATTATTATTAAAATTAAGATCATAAATATATATATATATCTATTTATTTATTTGAGAATTTTACATTGCTCGTCCGGGATTCGATTACCTGCCTGAGTAAGATCATCCTTTGATGTGCAGTCATTAACTTAGGCATTTAACAGACATTGCCTACGTAACCTCATCCAATGAAGGCGTCTCCATTAAGTCAAATCTTCTTCACACGCTGGCTGAGGAAGATCATATAATGAACGGCTATCCGTTGACCCAGCACATGAAAGTCCATTACCTGCCGAACATCATCTAATGAAGGCCTCTCAATTCACTCAGGGTGTGGTTCTTCCCATGGAACATCATCCATTGAATGGGCAATGATTCCAACGAAGCCAATACAACCGTAAAAGTTGTCTGTTTGGTTGGACAAAATATAAAATGAAAGAAAACACGACTAATTTATGATTTTGTTTTACTTATTTAAAGAGAAAATGAAAAGAAAAGTTATATATAAGATACAAAACTTTAATTTTTTTCCTTCCTTCCATTTTCTTTCCAATTCAAATGTTGAAATTTGAATTGGATAAAACACATGATTTCAACTTTGTTTATTGTTATTGTACTTGTCGTCGGTTTGAAGTTTGGTTAATTAATGACCCAATGTCAAGGAATGCGCCTGTTATTTTGCTTAATTATGCAAACTTCATACCAACAAAAATGCGACCCTTTTCCCCTCCAATTACCAAAAAAAAATCATGTACTTCTAGTTCTAGTAAATGATACATGCGGTCATTAACAAAATAAGAAAATTAATGAAGTTAAAGTTTTTATTAAATATTTTAATAACAATCAATTTTGACAATTGTGTCCTAACAAACACAATATTTGTATAAAAATTTGCATTCAGTAGTAGGTAATTTGAAATTTTAATAAACAATGATATTGTCGTTAAATTTTTTAATGAACACCTTATAATTATAAACTATATACTCTTTGTCTTATTATAATTATCATCTAAGAAAAATAATTATTCATAAAATATTGCTTTTTTACTTTTTCAATGTAACATTAATAATTTTTTCATTTATATCCCTTATAATGTTAATGATAAAATACAAAATCTATTAATGAATTCCTAATGATATGAAATTTATGGTAACGATAAAATACATAACATTAATGGTAAAATTACTATTTATATATTTATTATTAATTTTATTTATATAAAGTAAGACGATAATTATTTTTGGACGAGTGAGTATTAAACTAGCAATTACATATTATAATTAACAACCTCAATCTAATTAAATTGTAGTCATTGAGATAAGAGTAAGTGTTGCGTCACAAAAAGTAATGCGTAACTCACGGCAAGTGCACCGATCGTTCAAGTAATAAATTTAGTAAGTAGAGTATCGTCTCCACGAGGATTGAGGCACTAAAGTAATTGTAATTGTTATCTTAAAATTGGAAGGAATAAAAATAGAAAGAGAATTGATTTGTGATTTGTGTTGTATTTTGGAAAATAATTGAAAACAGAATTAAATTTGAATTAAATTGAAAGTTATGCAGAATGAAGAATATATAAATGTAAAAGCACAAGCACCTTTGATCCCTACTTGATTAATTGAACTGATAATTAATTTCAATTATTATATTACTCAAAGATATACCTTCATTAATTGGTTAAATCCAGATTCCTCGGTCTTTTTAACCCTTTAATCCTAATTAAGTGTCCTAATCCCTTAGTAACCCCCTTTCATATTAAGCTTTAAGCTGGCATATGAAAACTTTGCAATCCTTCATCCCTATCCCTAGGTAATGGCAAACTGTCTCTTTATCGTTTTCAGAAACTAAAACTCCAATATCCCTATTGTGAATTGAAGCCCTTAGTACCTCTAATAGAGTGATCAATTCTATCAATGGAATTTAAAATTGAAGAACAAGATAAAGAGAAGCAATCATAACAATATTCATTAATCATCAATCCAATTCACACAAGAGTTCACATTGGCTTTTGGCCTTTACCACAATCAAGGAGGAAGTAGCTAGACATAATTATGTCTAGGTCAATATAAATATGAGAAAATAGATGAGACAAAATACAAAATAGAAGAATAATCAAACCCCTCAATCTTGGCTTTCTTCTCAATCCTTAATGCGTTCTTCAGCCTCCGTGTGTGTATATTTGTGTTTCTGAGTGTCTCTGCATATGAAAAGTCGTCCCTCAAAGGTTATGTGGCTTCCCTATTTATAGATAGGTTAGCAAAACCCCAAGAGCTTATCTTCTTATCTTATCTTTATTGCTACTAAATAACAAAATAACAATAACTACTAACAATAATTAATGATAAGATAATTTCTATCTATTTAAAGTCTTTATTTGATATTTTATCTTTATTTTCTTAATTATTTTATCCTAAAATTACTATATCTTATCAACTTATCAGTAAGCATCATGTTAAAATTATTAAATATTAAATGCAAATGTAAGAAAGAAATTAATTGTCACTATAACTTAATAATCCAGCCTTCTATATGACAATTGGATTAATGAATAATGTATTACATATTTAAATATAAGAGATTTAAAAACAAATACAAGAGATGTTGTTTTTAATAGCTAATGGTATTAAGAAATTTTCCTATTTCATAAAATGTTGATACAATATGGCTCATTAACGTAAATAAAAGTCTTAAAAATAATACAGTTTAAATTGAGAGTAAA
>PYAF01004142.1:430171-487646 GCA_007407185.1 Glycine tomentella | reverse complement strand
TATAATATTATTATTAATTATTATGAACTTCGTTATGTAATTGTTGACAGAAAAGTCAGAAAACAAATGAATAATCATATGCTGATAAGAATTTTATTCAAAAGAGGAATACTAATCATATTTTTTTAAAAATTATGTAACAATCAATGTTTTTTAGTATTTATATATATATATATATATAACAAAATCATTAAATATAACAAAATATATATCATATTTTGTTCATGATTAATGTTAATAAAAAATTTAACAAATTATTTTTAATAAAAATTTTATTTTTCAATCATATTTTTATTCATCTATAATAATTAAATATGATATCTTAATTTAAAAGAACTGAGTTAAATATCACAAACCAATAATTTGTTAATAACTTTATTTATATTCTCTAAAAGTTTTAATTGGATACTTACCACTTTATTAATTAAAAACTTTTAAAATCTCATTTTAATAACTTTGAAAATTAGTATTAATAACACACTTCAATTTCCAGATGGTGCAATGAAGACAAATGTGGACTCGTGGAAACCGAAGTCCGAAAATGTTGAGCCAAGCAACACAATTATGACCACTCAGTCGCCATAACTTCTTTTGATGTAATATACCGATTGGCGCTAATTCTAATAAATGCACCTGAGTGACACGCATTCCAAGACCACACGAATGGCCATGTCCACCAATGGAGAGGGTTTTTTGGATGTAACGGATGGGCTTCAAAGGTTGTGTACGTTTTATAAAGCTGTCGACAGTTTCAAACCCATTCGTCTTCGTCACCATTCGTCTTCTTAACCTTATATAGCACCGTGCAACAAAGGCAGAAACTTTCACCAAACACTTCCTAAACAAACACCAGTATTCCAAATGGAGACAAGCAACAAGAAAAGCCGGACTGATAATATTGGATCTTCTCCGTCTCGTCTAACATCACTTCCAAAACCTTTGTTAGTAGAGATCGTTGCAAGGGTAGGCTCTCGTTCCGTGGTTGATCTTCGCAACGTCAAACAATGTTGCAAGGCCTTTCTCGACGCTTCTGAAGATAACTACGTTTGACACCAAGTTTCTCTAGACAACTTCCCACTAGCACAATGGGTTCGTAATGAGAAAGCATTGTGCTTCTTAAAACGTTGTAGGGAGAGCGGAAATGTTGGAAGTTTGTTTAGAGAAGGCTTGTTGGAATTCTTGACGTCTCCAGAAGGAAACGTTAATGGTCTTCAACAGATGAAAATGGCTGCTGCACAGGGTAACATGGACGCCAAATATGTATACGGTATGGTATTATTGTGCTCCATTGATGAGCAATTCAGAAAAGAAGGACTGGAGTATATGAGATTTATAAGGGAGTCGAAATGCATCATAAAATGCAGGACCAGGGTTCGACGATTGCTGGGTGAATTTTGGGTGCGGAATGGACTGGTTGTGCGGAATCCAACTCCTATGTGTGATTCGAAAAACACATGCAAGGGCTGGAGGGTTAAGGAAGGTGTCTGGACATTTGCACGTGATGAAGATGATGATCTTACTTTATGTGAATATTGTAGATGGGATTATGAGTTAGAGTTTTTTTACGCATTATTCAATGTTGCTTAGGTATATTTTCTTCAAATCATTGTATTAACTATAACAATGACGTCCTATAACAATATATTACATTTGTACGCTGTGTTTACTACTTTTCTGTCATTCAATAATATTGTGGTTTTTTCCATTACATTTATGTGAATAAACGCAACGATCCGTTGACTTGTCTTTAGTACATGTTCATCCACAACTGTTAATTTTAATAGTTGTTTGTTTAGACTTTGATAACCATGTTTTATTAAATAACTTGCTATCTCATATTATATGACCGTAAATTATTAAAAATAAAAATTATGTTGGGGGTCATGTTTATCAATATTTTAAGACGCTGAGTCGAAAGTGACACCAGTTTGTTGTACAATGATAAAGTACAAATTTCTGGCAGCAGTGCAGCACATGTCTGAATCATGATTGGAAAAACAAACTACCTTTTATCACGAACACAACGACACAACTACCCGTAACACAAGAAAAAAATAACAAACAAATGAATCTGAGGATGTTATACTTGATTTCAATAATAAGGAAAGACTTGTTGTAATTTTATTTACGAAATACATGTGTACTTGTTCATTAAAATATTTTAATTTCGACAATTACCATTATAATACATAAATATGTTTATTATAAATACTAAATCGTATGACCTTATAACATAAATAGTAAAACAAAAACAACATTAAATTGGTTGAATAGAAGTTGTAGGACGGTGCGGACATATATATTTGAAATGACCTATTACTATGCCGATAGACCAACAGTTTGGTATACATGTTTGTCTGTCATCCATATTATTTGTTCTGCTTATTGAAATTGGTGGAGGTTTATTTTGTTTGTCCTCTTGATTTGAGAGTTAATTCGAAATTTATAACTGTTTATGGATAACCCTAGTGTTTTACAAAAATGATAGATGTTTGACTAATAAAAGGTACTTATGTTTATCAACTGACAATTTAAATTTAAGTCCGAAAGTAATAATGCTCATTTGGTCCACCATGTATCAGAATAAAATATTTAAACATAAAATTAACACAGTTTATGATTTTGGGGATCTATTTGCATATGAATTTTAACATTTTATATGTTTTAATATATAATTAATAATTAAGAATTATTTAAATAACGACAAATTTACTCGAGTTACTATGTAAAGACATAAAATGTGTGGGCCTATTAGACTTACGTATTAAACGTATTCAAAATTTACAGATCAAATTGATCATATTTCATCAATTACCAAACAACCTCTCAATTCATTGTTTATTTTTTTTAACTATGTTTCTTGTGTTCTTTGCAAACATCTGTTATATATCCCAATGTAGCACTTGACTCCATCATCAACCAGACAACATTTGGTTTAAAATGACAAAATTGCATTTTTATTAAACTAACATATTATATGTTACAATGACAAACAACATTGAAATCATCGATGAGTAATTTATGTTTAATTTTTTAGCAATGCAATATATGAAATTTGTGTTACCATATTGATTTACATGAAATAAACCTCCACATAATGCCAAAAATAACTAAATTGTGATTATCGAGTTTTGCATCCTGCACACTATATTTTATTGGATGGGTAGCGTTATATTGGACCCTTTGGTTAAAAAAGAGTGAATGTTTTATAACACATACTTCTCATTAAATAAGTGAATTGGTTGATATAAATAACACATTTCTAATAAGAATTTGTTGCATTTCTTTGTGCCAAGCAGTATATATGGAGTTTTACCAATTTACAATTAAGTTATTGAACTTCAATGAAATCCGTCTTAATTAATGACTTTTACAATTTTTAAGAAATTAACAAGTAACCAATGTAAATACAACAAAACTTTGTGAAGAGATTGGTAGCAATTTTGACTAAAAATGCATTTATAATAAAAGATATAATAAAAGATATAATAATATCCATTTTGAAACACCATACGCATATTTTTGGCTTTTGGGGAACCTTATTTTACGGACGTTCGGCCATTATGAAGGACACCAATAAAATACAATATAAGTACTGCTGACTGACAAACCGATAATGTCAACAAAGTACATAATATTCAAACACTACAACAAATTAAAATTAAATAATTGTCAACGGATAATCATAAAATGTCCATGGTTATGACGTGTGGGACCACATTTTCAACAGACGTACCACAGAACAATGTTCATGGTTGGATCCGGGAATTCCATAACGAAAGTTACACCCTCCGTTAAATGTTTCTATTGAGCAAACAGCTTCCACTCAGCCCCAATTTTTGCACTCTTCCTCGCGTGATTGAAGACAATCCTACATCGAGTTATCCCGTCAAAGTATACATGCGTGAACTGTGCGCCCTTTGCGAAGTAGTAAAAGCTGCTTGGCACATCCTGCAGCAACATAGTTACATTCCGAAGTTGGACAATGTAACAAATGTATACAATTATTTAATAGTATTGTTGCAAAAAATATGTTTAACTACTTACAACACTGCTGCAGGTGACCTTGTGCTTTGTCAAGTAGAAGCGGAATACCATGGACTCTGGGTTGCATCTGTACATCGAATGCCAGTGTGGAAATGATTGCGGCTGAGAAGGAGTTCTATATACCGTGATTAAAAAGATGGATTCGCCAAAATAGGTGAAGGAAACTTGGTGATAGGCCTGTAGGCCGTAATGTTGTCCAATGGCCTGCCATCCCCCAGAAATTTGAGGGTTTTGGACGGATTTGTTATAAGTAACGACGTGATGGTTGCCGTTACTATCAAGTAGAACCCACAAATCGTCTAAATGGTCGTTAAAACGCATAGCAAAGGTTTTAGGAACCTCTGCGAATTCCTACAAGTCAAAACATGGCTTTGTTTTCAAACTGCAACATAAACAATGAGTGAAAATTGTTCACCAGGCCACAACTGAATCCCAACCTGATTGGGAACGTAAACTGTGTTGAATGAACGTGCCTCGTTCGTTTTGATGAGGCTCAATTTGGTAGCCATGTCCTTGTATGCTATTCGATGTTCGTCCATCGCCGCGAATTGGGTCATATCTGAACGCGTTAATTGTAATAAAAAAAATTAACAAAATATTAGGAAATTACATCAAGACAAAAAGGCCATTTTTCATCAATGTAACGCAAAACAAATCCATGGCAAAAAAAAGACATCAAACAACTATGTAAGTTAACAACAATGAACAACATTGCGCACGTCTCAAATAAACAGCAACATTTGCCCTACAAATGCTGGTGTTCGATGTTTGACAAAAGTAGCGTTCCAAATAGACGGCTGCTTACCAAATTCATCAAAATGAACAACATTAAAGACGACACAACCTTAAATAGTGGGGACATTCGTCGAAGCGGTTTCACCTTTCAACGAACCGCCGTATGTGTCCATTGGGTCCTAAATGAAAATTTATGACACGTGTCAGAATAAATGAACTGTTCTAGCATTGGCAACAGAGACTCTTCGGATGTGGGAATAATGTTACATTCCGTGTTCCAACTGACACTGCATTTATTGACTCGTCAAAATATGCATTGTTAATAAAAATATGTTATTCAATTAATTATACCACATCACTGAAATTATAGTTTAATATAAATATTAAATAAAAAATTCTTACATTCAATATTCAATACTTGACATTAAAGTAATCTTATACGACTTTAAGTCGAGCCTATATACGACTTCAAAGTCGTAATATATTTATCTATTTAATACAAAACATGTTATCATGTTTATATTATTATATATATTTTAAAAATGTATAATTGTTTTTTATTTTGTTAGTTGATTATCTTAATAGAAAATTCTTTATAGTTTTTTTTTATTTTTTCTTTGTTTATATAAAATTTAAATTTTCATTTTATAAATTTAATATTATTAATATATTATAAATAATTTAATTTTCACTTTATTTATGAAATTAAACTTCTATGAGATAACTGTTGGTCTTCCATTAATCATTATCATTGTAAAAATAAATGATAATAAATTATTATTTAGTTTATGTTGGTCCACATTGACTGAATCACTGTCACTTGTTTCCACACAACCAATATAAGTCTGACTACTAAGCTACCCACTCAGTCACTCCCACACCATTGCTGAACTCCATCTGCTGGAACAAAATAAGTCACTTGTGCGTCCGTTGTAGTTAACCAGGAATGGCCCTAAATATTGAAGACCAAGTACATGTAGTTTTCATCGGTCGTAAACCAGGGATTTACTTCAACTACAAGGAGGCATTTGAGCAGGTCAACCACTTCATGCAAAGTTATCACGGTTCATATGATTCGTACGAGGAAGCCAGAGAGGCTTATGTCGACTTCTTCTTTCATGGGTTCGACCCTTTCCCAAATGTTCTAGGACGGCATGTTAATGCGGAAACAGAAGAATCTGACAACGAAGAATAACATGGTCAGTGGACTACTGCCGTTAGTCTTCATGCATTCACCTGCTAATTTTGTGTTTGTGCTAATGTTTTCTGTTTACCGTATTTTCAATGTTCATACTTGGTTTCAGGTAGGTGACAGATTTCATAATGGATCTTACGTCTTTTTAGAAGCCGTTTCTTTGTTTGCCATTCAATAACAAACAATTTTCCTTTCGTTTTTAAATTAACTTTGCCTTTACACATATGTATATATTTCATTTTCAATATTAATAAAATAACCTTTTGTTTGTTGTATATATGCCGTTTTATTTGTGTTAATATATTACTTCCCACCCGGCTGTATGATATCATGAGTCATGGGTCGTAAATCGTAATCATAACGTATCCATAGACCACTGTAATCGATGGGGGCGAGCCGGCATTTTCGAGTCGTCACATCACACATCATGGGTCGTAATGATAACGTTTCTTTTGACCACTGTAACATCGGTTTTCAATATTTGAAGTTAAACTGATGTTAAGTAAAACTGATGTTAACATCGGTTTTTATATGGGAAACGATGGGAACCGATGTTGTAACTTTACTTTGCCGCCCATATCTACTGAAAAGCTCCGTCGTTGTCGTCACCCACTGAAGCAAAGGCATTGGTGTAGTATTGGAAACCGGCTCATTGAAGTCTTTTCACTGACCCATTGGTACACGTGTAATGGGACCAACACAGAACCACAGACAATGTCAGTCGGGCGTTAACTTGTATATTCATCATTGCATTGCCAGAATATAAAATGTAAATGATATTAAAATAATATTTCACGTAATGACAATGTAGGTTAAGGGAATTTTCAACAAATATGAATACACTTGTACGGCTTTCCACATTCGGCCATTTTTGTCATTGCCATATTGTTTTAACAAATATGTGACAAATTTTTTTAACCATGGAGGTGCAAATCCAACAATTACAATGGTTGTGTTTATGACAAAAAGGTAATTTTTTTCAACAATTTTTTTTTTGTATCAATGTTACGTACTTTGTGGTTGTGTTTATCACAATAAGGTCGTGTTTATCATAATCTGTTGTAAGTTTCAACTGAGGCTTTAGCCTTTGACATTATTTTTATAAAATTTGTAAGTGCAACGTGTTATGCAAAATTTGAATTTTTTTCATGCTCTGAATGTCATTCTACGGTTCTGTGATTCTGTCAAACTAATGGATACAAATGGCAAATACGACAAAAAATATTATTCACTTTTCCCAAAACACAGTATACAAATACTGTTATACTAATACAATGATTGCAACAGAATATACCTAATTAATATGTAATAACATAAAAAAAATTGCAGTTCATAATCCCATCTACAATATTCACATAAACTAACATCATCATCTTCATCATCTAAAAATGACGTAACACCTTTCTTCACCCTCCACCCCTTGCATGTATTCTTGTAACGACATATAGGAGTTGGATTGCGTGCCACCATTCCATTACCTTTCCATAATTCATACAGCAATCGTTTAACCCTCCTGTATTTCATGATGCACTTCGACTTCCTTACAAAACGCATATACTGCAGGCCTTGTTTTCTCAATTTGTCATCATGGGAGCACAATAAGATCATATCGTATACATATTTCGCGTCCATGTTACCCTGTACAACAGCCATTTTCAACTATCGAAGACCATTAATGTTTCCATATGGAAAATTAAAGAATTCCAGTAATCCTTCTCTATACAACGTTAATTGACAAATCGTACTTTAAATAAATAATAACAAGGTTGTTGACTTCATATTTATAGTAAGCATATCCATATATATATATGTATATATATACATATAAATATATGTGTTGTTTGTCTATAAATAACAAAGAAACCACACCAGTGAACTTTAAAGAACATTTTCATTTGAGTTTTGTCAATGCAAAAAAATAAGCATGTCTACACAATAAAACGATCATTTCATTTTAAGTATAAAAAAAAGGTTTAAAGAGCCCTTTGAGAAATTATTAAATACTATATTTTATGTATGAGAAAGTAATTGTCATGATAGAAGGGTATATAACATAAGTAGGATTTGTATTCGACTTCATTCAATAAATTGTTAGTGCTACAATGAAATTTTTTTAAATATAACCATAAGTTGGATTTCATTTTCATGTTAATGAGTATGATGAGACAAGTTTTATAATTAATGGTTAACATACGAATTATTTATTTAAAAATCACCATTTTGTTTAAGTTTTCAAAAGTTATCAAATGTTTTTAAACTTACTCCGTCTATTTTTTGGGTTATAAAAAATTGTTCTACTTGTCAGATCAAGGCTTCTTTTATCAAAATTTATAAATGGTAGTTCTGTGGTCGTGTTTATGATAAATAATTGTCTGCTTGCCAATAATGATTGAGACATGTCCTGTTGTTAAAATTGTACTTTATCCATGACAATGTTCCCACTTTCGACTGAGCCTATACCCTTTCACATGAATTTAATAATATGTGTTACTCCCACGTGGTATGTAAAATTCGCATAGTTGTGATTGTGGTGTGTCATTGTAGGGTTGTGTTAAAGTTTGATCATGTGTCTTGCTATTGTCAGCGGTGTTTTAAAATTTGAGCCGACAAAATGTGTAACGAAACAATAAAAATAAAAGTTGGATTGGGCAAATAATATGACGAAGTAATAAACGAACTGCATGAAGCAAAGTTGGAAATTGTTATGGATAGCATTGGTTAGAAGGTGGAGGACGACATGAGGAAGCGGTAACCCGTCAACGGCCACAACTTATACAATCCTGCGGAAGACTCAGACAATAATGGATACAAATGGAGAAAATGACATAAATATTAGTAAATATGAGATAACCCAGGGTACAAATTATGAGGCTGTTATAATAATAACAATGAATTGAAGATAATAAACCTAATAAAACCCATTTAATTGATAAAAAAATTTCAGTTCATGATCCCATCTACAATATTCACATAAACTAAGATCATCATCTTCATCGTTTAGAAATAACCAAACTCCTTTCTTAAGCCTCCACCCCTTGCATGTGTTGTTGGCACCACATATAGGAGTTGGATTGGGCACTATCAGTCCATTATCATTCCATAATTCTTCCAGCAACCGTTGAACCCTGCTCCTGCATTTGATGATGCACTTCGACTTCCTTAGAAATCGCATATGATCCAGTCCTTGTTTCCTCACTTCATCATCATCCGAGCACAATAAGATCATACAGTATACATATTTTCCCTCCATGTGACCCTTTGCAGCCGCCATTTTCAACTTATCAGCACCATTAATGTTTCCTTTTGGAAACCTAAAGAATTCCAGCAATCCTTCTCTGTACAAGCTTTCAACGTTCCCGCTATCCCTACAGCGTTCTAAGAAGCGCAATGCTTCATCACTAGGAATCCATTGGTATAACGGGAACTCGTCTAAAGAAACTTGCTGCCACACGTAATTATCTTCAGCAGCATCAAGCAAAGCCGTGCAACATTGTTTCACGCTCAGAAGATCAACCGCCGAATCAGAGGCTACCCTTGCAACGACCTCTACCAACAACTGTTTTGGAAGTGATGTTATACACGTACAAGATCCATTACCTTCAATCTGGATTTTCTTGGTGGGTGTGTTCATTACACTTGAAGTAGACATGGTTGTTTTGGAACTGATTGGTAAAATTATAATGCTGTGGTTGCAGAATGCGATAAATATATGCAGGTTCAGAATGGTTCATACTGTGACAACAGGTTTATTTATAATCATCCACAACGTTTCAGACGAAGGGTTACAAGCCAAAAACCCTCTCCAATGGTGGGTAGCCAATTCGTCAACTGCTGTTGAAAGCCGGACCCTTACTCGTTTGGAAAGTCGCGTAAGGGTGTGTCAGTCGGCTGCATTTAATGCATTTTGCGTAAACTGGGAAATTTGATCATCACCACTTATGATGAGCAGGTGGTCAGACATTTCACTTGTTGGGCCTGTATACAGAAGCCCAAAAGCCATGACGGTTGGTTTCTTTAGTGAAACAGTGAGTTTCACCTTTTAAACGATTGTGGTGTCATTGTAGGGTTATGTTAAATAATATTGATTTATTACTTAAAAAAGTTATTGTTTGTTGGGGCCAACCATAATGGAAAAAATATTTGAAATTTGAACTATAAAATAAAAAGAAGAAGCTTAATTTAAAAATAGTACTGTAAATAACAAATAATAAGATTATCGGCTTCATATTTATAGTAAGCATATCCATATATATATGTCTTGTATATCTATAAATAACAAAGACTATACAGGATCAATGCCTGTTAATATTATTATTAAACATGACTTACTATCTACTTAATACTTGTAAACTCCAATAAAAATAACTATAATTTTTAATGGTAGTTTATATTTATATAAGTTAAAATATGTTATATGTTACAATGATTCTAATAGTCAAACTACTAACATAAAATTTCATTAGGATGAATTAAATGGTGGTTTATGTTGTTAAATTCATTAATTTTTTGTATGTCAACATATAATAGAAAAATCATACATGGGTATAGGCCGGATTTCTATTTTTGAATCGATCTCATAATTTTTATCTGGCGGCACGAGTTTAAGTTTGTTACCCTACCCTTCTTCAACAAATTATAGCATATTGTTGACTTAAAATATTATTAGTCAGTTACTTACATACATTAAGTAAGTATAGATGATTCGTAATTCGTAAATGACCTTTTTCATGTTGGTTAATGTTAGCTCATTAAATAATTCGAGGTCGATAATTATATGCAAGGATCATAAAATTTTTTTGAATCTTTATTTTTGTTGTTCACAATCAAAAATTTAAGTCCACAAGACAAATATAATTAAAATGTTGTTGATGTTTTGTAACTAATATAAAAACATATCATTAAACAGTGTATTTTAATTTTTATTGGATGAAATACTTAAATTTAAAATACAGACATATTTTATACTTACATTAGATACACATTGCATACATAAATTTAGTTATATATCAATATTAATATAATATTATATACGTATGCAAATATAATATTAATATTACATATAATTTATATATGCATATAATATTATTATATACATTTATATATTATATTATTATTGTTCACACAGCTCCTTCTCCCACAAGTTTTAATTTGCCTATACAACTTTTAAGACGAAGGAGAACAACAACACACGGTCTGTCTCCCCTCTTTCTCCGCATCCCAGTTGGTGTTTTCCTCTGGATTTGTACAGCAGCATCTGACCTACTAGGCCAACTTGTTGACCCAAAAAACGCAACAGAAGCCAGGGTTTTGTGTATCCAGGAGGACATTGAAAGCAACTAACCAAGTTTCCCGTTCACCGTGCATACTGGTGGTCTTCAACAGACGCACAAATTTAGACAACATTCATGTCGCGTGGTAAGTTTATACTTAAGTTGTGACGTTAAACGTATACGGCTTCTGTTATATATACGCATAACGTCTAAAACTTGTTTATGGTTTTGGCGATTAGCTGTTCGTAGACTAAATTTCGTGGCTGAGGTAAATGATGAAAGAGAAACATGGAAAATTGTTGTCCGAGTTCTAAACATGTGGACTATACCAAGAGGACCTTTGTGGAACATTGAGGCAATATTGGTTAACAAGCAGGTTAGTTTTGTTTCAGTGTTGTTCTTAGTTTTCCATTTGACACACTTTTCTGTGCGATAAGTTGTCATATTTATTTTCCAGGGTGACAAAGTGCTGGCTCAGATGAAGAATGTTGATGTTGGGATTGTAAATCACATTTTTCATGTTGGTCAGTGTTATGTCATTCAAAACTTCGAGGTCGAGAAAAATTTAGGTGACTACAAGGCTACCAGGCATGGTTTCAAGATCAAGTTGTTCAAGACAACCAAAATTACTCCACATCAAATACCTGACATACCTGAGTGTTTGTATAGTTTGACCAAGTTTGATAGCATTCTTGATGGATCGGCCACGCCTGATTATTTAGTTGGTAATAATAACTTTAACAATTTCGAACAACAGTCAGTTGAATAACATGTTATTGACGAAAGTTGTGTGTGCATGCTATGTCCTGCAAGATGTTATTGGTCAGCTTGTTGAACCTGTTCAATGGCACTTGGATGGGAAACCAAAGAAAGTGTCTTTCAATCTAAGGGATGAATGGTATTGTGTAATTATTTACAAGTAATTCATGTTTTTTTTTGTGAAATACTTTTATAGTTTCGCTTCATCTATTATGTACATGACAGTTGTTTACTGCTTAAGTCTTGTTGTCCTGAATCTTTTATCACACAGTGGAAGTTTCTTAAGTTGTACTTTGTGGGAGTCACTTGCTGTAGACCTGAAGAATTTATTGGATCAACACCTGACTGCTCCTGTGGTGTTCATGCTAACTATGGCAAAAATCAAAAAACCTAGAGGTGTTGTTCAATAGTCATGTTCTTCCGTTATGTGTTGGTTGGTTATAAATGTTTGTTGCAATTGAATGATTTTAATGCAGGTCCTTATCCTCTATGTATTCAGAATTCCTTGTATGGTTCACACATCTTTGTCAACAGCAACATTAAGGAAATGGTTGAATTCAAGGATGGATTGACCTATTCGTAATTATTATACCTCTATTGTTATGTCATAAGGTTATATTTTTTAATGTGCTGTTATGATTACATGATTTTAAAATTTTGCAGAATGGATCCAACTGAAGGGAGTACTAAGGGATACAGCCAAATTGGAAGCCAGATATCTGGTTCTTGTTCATCTACTAATGTACATCGTTTTTTGTATAATGCACATGTGAAGAATTTGGATCAACTTAGTAAACTTACAAAGGTATCAATCATGATACATGGAATATTCATTTCCCCATATTGCAATAAACTTATCATGTTTTACCATTTCTGTTGCAGGAGTGTATGTGTGTTACTGTTGGTACTATACAGAAGTTGTTGGTAGCCAATGGCTGGGTCT
This sequence comes from Glycine tomentella, assembly GCA_007407185.1. Taxonomy (NCBI): domain Eukaryota; kingdom Viridiplantae; phylum Streptophyta; class Magnoliopsida; order Fabales; family Fabaceae; genus Glycine; species Glycine tomentella. Next base: position 474,697 of record PYAF01004142.1, on the reverse strand, counting down.
ATCATGCATGCCCCAAATGTAACAGAAAAATTGATGCTCAGGGTTCGGCTGTTGTTTGTGTTGCTTGTGGTAATCAAAGTGCTGCATCTATACCAAGGTAGTGCAGGTACAACTGTTATATTTTAATGTTGGTCCTCATTTTGGGTTGTAAACCACATGTTCTTTACAATTGTGGCGTAGGTATCGGATTGATGTTAGGGTAACTCCGGCACGTGAATCCGCCGTTTTTACATTGTGGGATCGTCATTGTGTTGCTCTTATAAATGAGACTGCTGCTGAACTTAAACAAAAATTATTGCTGAGGTTGGACATTATGCTTGGCTCAATTTCATTCTATGATTTGTGGTAGTATGTGAAACCGTTGGTACTGTTTCTGGTTACCCAGGAAGGAGATTTTGATCCCAGAGATATACCAGAGTCTCTGGATCGTGTGTTGGGGAAAAAATTGGCTTTTAGGTTCAAAGTTGTGCCTGGCAATACACGGTATTCTGTTTGTCAAACATCACAAGATGATACAGTGGTCAACACTGTTCTTCGACACCTATCAACCTTTGATATCGAGGTATTTTATTATCTGCATTTACTACTGTCTATTTTGTGTTGTGGTGGTCGGCGACAATCCCATTAATGTGGCAAACGATAATTAAGTTATGATTGTCCTGTGAAAGAAGTTAATTATATTTGTTAATATGTCAACTAGTGACACTGTATGCTTATAATGTCACCTGCATTCATTAAACTGTTTGTTGTTACATTTGAAAGGATAAAGCAGACCCGTCAATGGCCTGCATGCATCGGACTGATGATGCTGGTGACACTGTAAGTTTTTTAGCTAACCGATGGTTTTTCGATTGTTATACTTGGTGAAATGATCTGTTTATGTATTATACACAGCAATGGTTCACAGAGAAACTGCTGAGGATGTTCATGTGATGGGCCCAGTCACACCCGGTGAGGGCAAATTCGACCAAATGTCATATTGAATTGGTTCCACTGCATTTCTGAATGTATAAATGACATTTGACTTATGTCCAATTCAGTAGGAAATTTACATATAACAGTTATATTTGTTATGTTTTAAGGGAGTCCTAAGGTAATATACTAGGTTTTTTTGGTGACTTCGTAACTTAATGTATACATATTTTGTTTTCGTTTTTTGTTTTGTTTACTGCTTTTAACGTTGCAGTTCCTGCATTTTAAAAGTTTATTTGTTGTACAAGTTTTGAAATTTTTTTGTTTAGGAAATAGGAAATATTAATAACATCACGTTATTGTTGAATGAAATTGAATTGTATACATAAATAATGACGGGCATAAATATTTGTTTGACAATGACATAAAAAATAAATAAACATTCGGTAATAATTGAAAATGTAATTTAAATAAATTTATGAATCATACAGTGTTAAACGAAGGTATCGGTCCTGCCCTTGTCATGGTCATCAGCACGACAGGCATGTCGTCGTTGGTGGTTATGTTTTCCGCCATGGCAACTGACTAATGAAGACGAAACACAGTGATGTAAGTCATTGGGCCATGTTTTATGCGGTGATCGCGGCCCAACGATATCCAAACGAAAAATGTTATCAACGTAACAAAAATAATGCGGCCCAACCGTTACACACGGTAAGCGTTTCCATGTTCGCTGATAATTGTCATCATCATATTCGTTAACAGCATTGTAAACCATGAACGTCAAAACCAGCAATTATAATGGAAGGAGAATCGATGTTGAATATACATAACATCGGTTTTTTTCATAAAAACCGATGTTGTATTTTTTCCCCAAACATTTAATTATATTAACATTAATTATATTAATATGTCTGGTGGATGAAAGCCATTCGTGTAGTTTTGGAAACCGGGCCTGTGGCGGCTTCCCACTTATCCATCGGTATACGTGTGTGTGTGTTGGTAAGTCACCTCACAGTCACAGTGCGTCAGTCGGCTGCATTAATTATAATTGTCGTAAACCGGGATATTACATCATAACAAGTCATCATTAGTAGGTGGTAATTATTACGTTGCTTGGCTCAAGAATTTGCGATTTCGGTGTCTTGGTCGATACTCAACTAAGGTCGAATACGATTTGTGGACATTGCGCGCATTTTGGAAATTGAATTTTCGTAATCGTTATTATTCAATGAACATGGAAATACCAACCGACTCGACCAGGTAAACGTTTAACATAAAACTTTCGTTGCACTTAACATTCCCGCCACATTCCTGTATGTCAAGTGTTTCGAATGATGGTCTAACAGGACCGGCCATGCTGGCGACGACAACATTTCCGACATCAAAGACCACGATGACATACTCCAAACAGCTTCAGAGGAAAGTGATGCAGTCAACTTGTGTTTTAATTTTACATGTCTGTATGATAATTTTTTCTTGCAACCACAATTTGTTTAATGTCGTTCAACCTTTTAATTCAACAGGTTCACCCGTCAACTGGGACCACATGCAATACCACCGGTATTAGCAACAACTCCAATGATATCATTTACATAATCAAAAAACTGGATACCATTGAACAAACAGTCAAGGTAAAGTTGTCTATAAGACTGTCTCTATAAAAATTGGTAAATTGACGAGTGTTGCAAATACCGACGAACGTTTTTTCATTTGATCACTTGTAGTTGTCCGAGAAATATGTTTACAACAAGCTTAGCGACCTAGAGGATGCTATAAATGGCATTGTAATGGCCATTTTGAATCTATCTCAGCAGCATGCATGTGCATCGCCAAACAATATAGGCAACCATGTGCCCGTCTGTGGAAGCCACAGTTCGTCACCATTGGAAAAGACGGTGGATTCGGCGAAGGCAAAACACGATCGAGGGAGCGATGCAGGCAAAATGGGGGGTCGTTATGGTGGCCGTGGTTATTCGCCACATATGAAAAACATTCAAACCATTATAATCCCACAAGATGAAGAGGATAATGATACAGGAAATAATTCTGGTTTGGTAACCAGAAAGTTTTTGCGTGACTCTAGAAAAATGGGGTTGAACCAGTCATCAAATCCTTGGCCATGGGATAAATCCAACACCGACACAGGTTCTGAAGAAAGGTGTAAGGACAAACCTTTCATCAGCAAGTATAATAGATCTGTTCAGTTGAAAGTAAGTAAATAGTTTCGAATTCCGAATACTTATTTGGTTTCCATTTTTCATTGGTGTCCATTGACATGGTTATGACGTCCAAATGCAGGGAAAAATGCCAATGGAGCCAACATATAATGTTGAGGAAACCTTAGGTGGAAGAAACTTTAAAAAGATCAAAACTGAAACACACTCATTTACATTTAATGTTGACAAATTAAAACTGAAAGACAAGGCAGATATTAACACCAGGGCATCCGCTGTGTTTGAAAGACCAACACCGAAACCAAACGCAAAGAAGGGTTATGGCCAAGTACTTCCGAAGGTAACTGTACATTTTTTCACCTTCATAACTGCTGCGTTCGTCATTACCATCGATGGGTATACCAAACAAGTATCAGAATTAACACTGTTTTTTGTCCTAGGGTATGAATTGTGTGTTTAAGCCAACTGCGGACATGAACCTGACAGCGTTAGAGGCACGTGTTTGTGCTTATGTTTTCAATCCGAAGCTAGACCCAGCGTAAGTAAATTACGTGAGCATTAGTTGCAAATATGGCACATATGTGTTATTGTTGTGACAATTGGTTATTTCTTTTTTTTTTCATTATGATTTAAAAACATTGTGACAACAATAACAGCGGCAATGAAATATTATTCCGGGTTGGAAACAATTACTGAACTAGAAGGCATTTTGAAAGTTTGTGTCCAAATAAGACAGTGGCGCCTGAGGTACAACTCACTGACATTGCCATATATTAATAGCCATGGTTGTTATCCGTTTAATGTGAGTGTAATCAACATGTACAGATTGTATTGTTCATGGCGCTAAAAATTACACACTCACAGATGAATGGGACTAACAACACAGTGTGGTGTCTGCCTCCGGCGTTTGCTGTATGAATTCTTTAACTATTGAGCAGTTTATCTTTTAAATTCGTTAACTGCAATTCATCATGCATTGAAGAACTCTTGTGTGTAATAGGTTGATGTGCTTTCGGGTACTGTATATCAAAAATAGTGGCATATTATGGAAAACATTTCATGCCATTGTATCCAGCACTTAATCATGTAAGTTTTTTTTTTTTGCAATTTATCAACTACTGAGTATCAATTTGAGTACCTAATATGATATGCAGTTATTGTTTTGACACAAATAGATTTACATTTCAATATTTGATCACACCAATCATTTGTATCTGCTCGTCATAAGCATTCATGATAAGAAATTGTATCACTTGGATTCTCACATGACGGTTGAGTTGTTAGAGGATCGAAAACAAGTAATTCGGATGATGGTATGTAACTTTTTGTTGGTGTTCTATACAATTGTTTAGCATCAAACATTATGCTGTTGAAGTCTGTATTTGGGCCAAGTATTGCAGGGTCAGATAATGTCGTCCGTATTGGCTGCCATGTATGACACAGAAAACATGATTTGGGATGCACAAGAGATGGACAATTGGGACATTGTGCAACCTAGGGGGATCCCAAACTGCGCATCTAGGTAACAAACTCCCAACCACCATTTTATATCATTGTGTCATTGTACATTAGCATGTTTTCATACGATAAATTCTGTAATGCATGCAGCGACAATTCTGCTTTGTGGGTCCTTGAGTGGATGCAGATGGAGGAGACATTCCTATGTATTTTGTACGGATTGGTAAGCAAGGATATTCGCATTACGGTTAATCGATATAATTAGCGGCAATTCTGATTCATCCCCCACCGACGCTAACCTGTGATATTTCATGTTTTAGCTTAATGACAGGCATGTCAGAATGAAAGCTGCAATGAAGCTATTGTTGGGCCCGCACAATGATAACAAGAACATTGTTGTCAGCTATGCGCAGGTCAACTGGGACAATTTCGTGCTGGGAAATCCTTGACAATGTAACTGGAAATATGACAATTTCATCTCCTACGTATATATTATGTGGTCATTTGGAAAGGTCGGGTGTATTTTGACAGATATTGTTGGACAATAGCATGGGCCTGTTTAATGTACACAAAGGCCATCTAATTAATTGATTAATTTTGTTGACAAATACCACAACAACTTGTGAAAAAAAAAACTGGGTAATTTGCTTCGTCTATCACATGTACCATCTCTGCCAGTTGAAGTATAACGTTTATTAGTTTAGCACCTTAAATTACTATTATTATTATTATTGCCACCCATTGATATTACTATTATTATAATTTGTAAGTCAAAATAACTATTTCTTATTAATATTATTGCTAATAATAATAATATTATTATTATTATTATTATTATTATTACAAATTATTAAGTCAAAAGGAGTATTTAACATCGGTTTTACAAGATTTTTCTCAAAACGGATGTTAACCATGAACTGTTAACATTGGTTGTCAACATTTTTAAGTATAACCGATGTTAACTTGAATTGTTAACATCGGTTTTCAAGATTTTAAGTTAAACTGATGTTAAGTAAAATTGATGTTAACATCGGTTTTTATATGGGAACCGATGTTGTCATTATGTTTCTTGACAATTGAAGTATTACAGTTCTTAATAAAAGTAAAGTGTAGTAATAAAAAATAAAATACAAATAATATTAACATTTCTGAATTAAAAAGTTTATAACAAAAGTCCACTTTTTAATAAAGAAAGAAAAATTCGAGCAACCAGGTGTGTAGTAACCAATAAAGGGTGCCGAAAGAAATTTGTTGGATGTTAATTTGCAAATGAACATGTGATCCACAGGAGTACGAATAGTAAACCGGATTGAACTTATTAAATTAACTTGTTTATTTCGTAAAAATTGATTAAAGTTAAATGACTCAACTGATTAACCTGTATAATTTTAATATGCTTTGCCCAATAAGTTCAAATGGATTACCTGCGATCTGGTATGTCTCCCAAGACCCAAGGTGGTCTGGGACCGGGTGTTAAAGCAATTTGGTCCTTGTGGATCATAATGCAATTTGGTCCAATTTTATTTCATTTAGATAATTTGCAAAACTGCAAAATATAAATCTACTTGATTTTTTTTCAGAGGAAAACGGGGTAGAGGATTGAACAGACCGTAAATGACCAACCCTAGCAAGACAAAAGCAATACGTGAATGGACTAGGTTCTACATTGACATTAATGCCATCTATCTATCTGTATTCTGTACATAACACAAAGTAAAGTGTTAACAGTGATACACTTCAGAATTACAAGAAGAAGAAAATTACATGATCATGAACATATATCTTCAATGACTACCTCTTGTTTTCAGTCTTGTAAATCATGTGATGTTCCCCGGAAACATGTTACCCTATAACAAGAAAAACTTTATAACTACAAATATTATCAATGCTCTGAATTTTGAATTTTTTACATTAATAGCATTGCTAAAGATCAACGAATAACAATGACATCAGAGTGTTAAATGTTTGAGTTGGCTGTTATTTCTGTCTGTATCCGTACCCTCTTTGGCTGTCTTCCCAATTGATCTTCAAGCGACCTTTCGTCTCCATTCCTCTTGGTTCCTTTACTCTTGGATGGATCTTCCTTCTCATCAATGAGTGTAACAAATATATATAAAACAAAATCACCTTTTTTAAACATTTCGGCGGCTGGTTGAAGGAATAAATGAATCTGGGTTCTCCATCCACTACAAACAATTCAAAATATAACAAAATTATTACCATATTCCATGATAAAGGCACTAATAACTAATAAAAAACAAAACTATCAAAGTATATACCATAGCATAATTATAGTTATCACCATGAGGAACATGACTTCTATACACCTGTTGACTTGATGGAATATCAAAACCACCATCTGCATGTTGCACACTTTCAAATGTTGCAGTACACTTCCGTCTGTTATGGCCTACTGCTCCACACATGCCACATGTTTGTATCCTCCTACGCCTATTACTTTCATCGTTGATTGATTGATGGCCACTATTTCTTCCAATAACAACAGGATCTAAAATACCATCAAATGCAGTTTCACTTAACCATTCACCCTGAATATTGTCTTCAGAACATATGTTTCTGTTCTTCAACTTCAGTCTCTTCAGATGGTTTGAGAACATGTCCAGAGTATCCTCATAGTCTTCCTCGACACGATAAGCAGCCTCACAAACCTGTCTGGATAACACCACCAATGTTGCATATCTCCCAATATCTTGTGATTCCCAATACATTGATGGTTGTGGGAACTGCCCCTTAATTAATTCTGTTGTAGACTTTGACCATCTATCTGCTAGCAACGACTTAGGAAACTTTGTGATATTTAAACATACTAAAACAAAAACAATGTGATCACATGGAAGACCCATCGATTCCATTCTCAAGCAAGAACAATTGAACTCATATGATGATGGGCAATACGAAACATGCCAACTATATCCACTGCGGTACTTAACAACTGTGTACACACTAAACATGGCCATCTCCTTGCAGTCAACTACCCTTAGCTTAACTGTCTTTGCAATAGTCGGCCTAAGAATAAAAAATATCTCCTTAGTGAGTACCTTCGCAGCAGATCTCTCAAGGGACTGAAGATTTGTTTCCAAAACAACATTGCCATAATTAGAAAAGTAATCAGCCACGACCTCCCTATATCGAAAATAAGTCAGGCATCTTTGAAATTGTTCCACAAAGTCCGTCAAGTTACACTTCACATTAACGTATTTTGAAACATGACTATGCAATGCTTCACAACGGGATGTGGTACGGATGTCGGCAAAGAAATTGCCTCTGATATGTGCAGGGGACCACATTTTCCTTCTACCATACAATTCGGTGATCCAGCTGTTATCTTCTAACTTATATTTGACAACCATGTCCCTCCATCTTTCCTCAAATTCATACACATCAAAATCGCTAAGCATCAACGTTTTCAAGCACTTCAACACACCGTTGTCCTGTACATGGCTCGTTGCATTGCGCATCAAATGCCATGCACATAACCTATGATGAGCATTCGGGAACACTCTTTTGATGGCGTTCTTCATGGCTATATCTCCGTCGGTAATGACTGACAAAGGCGGTTTCCCATTCATGGCTTCTAGGAACTACTCCAACAACCACAAATATGTGTTCTCCGTCTCATTGGTCACAACAGCAGCAGCAAAGACTGTCGTATGATTATGGTGGTTCACACCTGAAAAAATGACAAATGGACAAAGGTACTTATTTTTTTTATAGGTCGCATCGAAAGCAACAACATCACCAAACATCGAGTAGTTCAATTTACTTTCACCATCACACCAAAACAAATTCTGCAGCCGTTGACATTCATCAACCGTGTAGGCCACAAATATCATTGGATCCTTTTCAAATAATTGATGTAGGTACCTTAATGCACCAGCAACATCGGATGTTTTATGCTTCCTCATCCTGCCTTGTTCATTATAAATATCCTTCCTTATGAAGCCTACCTTATCATATCCACCAGCAACATTTGCAAATGAGGCAACATCTGCGGTCCCGTAATACCTACCTTTCTAAAATTGTAAATCTGCATTTTATCACTCTCTCCCATTCTCCTATGCGACGGTAACAAACTACAATGTAAACTTTCCAACAAATCATGATTATGATCAAAATTCCAAAATGCCACGTACCATACGCGAGTCGCATAATCAACATGCACACGACACATAGCCTGGCACCCACACCTAGTTACATTCTTCAGTCGTCGTTTTCGAACGTAGCTATTGTTTTTTTCCCTTCTTAAACCAGCCCGTGCGCAAACATAAATCTGCTGGACAATTTCACCATCATTGTTTTTTAAAATGTGATCCTTTCGCACAGAAAAACCAACAATTCTACCATACCAGCAATAGAATTGATATGCTATTTCCAACTCAGAAAATCTAAATCTCCCAACATCTTCAATGCTAATTCTATGCATATCAACCATCCTAATGTCAACCAGGCTATTAATATTTATGACATCCTCATCACATGAATCAGAAATATTACCTCCGCCCATGCTCTCACTTTCAAGCTCCTCATGTTCATTTTCTTCACAGTCTTCTTCTAAATCAGCTGACTCATCAACTTGTTCATCATCTTCTTCATGTTCAAACTCAGCATGCGCAAATATTGGTGTATCGACGCTGTCAATACGATAACGATCCATGATCACGACACCGAAACTGACACAAACCCTAACAATATCACCCACCGAACAATCCCTTCTTCACGCTCACTTTCGACGAACGCAGGATACCAGATGTACACGGTCGCTACCTACAGGACACGAATTCTTCTAGACGACGATGTTAACCATGAACTGTTATTACCCTACAGGCTCACTTTCGGTTTTCAATATTTTCCACAAAAAACGATGTTAACCATGAACTTTTAACGACGGTTTTATAGATTTTTAAGTAGAACTGATGTTAACCGTCACATGTTAACATCAGTTTTGTATATTTTAAAGTAAAAACGATGTTAACCATGAACTGTCAACGACGGTTTTGTAGAATTTTAAGTATAACCGATGTTAGCCATGACATGTTAACATCGGTTGTCAACATTTTACGTAAAAGCGTTGTTAACCGACGACGGTTTTCATTATATTAACGCAAAAAAGGTTTTATACAAGGGTAATACTGTCATAACACGTCATTAAAAAATAAGGTAAATTCAGCTGTCATTCCAGCGGTCATGGCACAGTTTCCAACGGGTAGGGGCAATAAGGGAATAACGCAAAAGCCATTTAAATTCTAAAGTCAAAATAACGAAATTTAATAACCGGCCGCACGGTTCCCGAGACGGTTACGAAAAGGCAGATCTGATGCAAGAATTGGATCCAACGGTCAGGAATGCATTTCGTAAGTTACGAAGGAGTTTGTCTTTCGTACCCTAGCCACCACCAAAAGGAACACAAAAGAAAAGGTACTATCCATTAGCAAACTTACATTAGGCTTCACCATTGTTAACCCAAATTGAGTTATTGTTTGGGTTAAACTCCAGTTTGCATATTGAATTTACAAAAGCAAGTCAAGTCTTATTTCTACAAAACTCAATTTTTAGACAAAAATTTAATGTACAAATAAACTTTTTAAGGGTCACCAAACATAACATCAAACTAAGTTTATTCTCCAAAAATACGTTTAGCATCCCAAAATACTTTTTAAACATTTAACCAAACATGCTTTAAATTTGTGAAACTACTCTAACTTAGTTAATAACTTTATTTTTCTTATAATGTACCAAAAAATCACAAGAATTGTCATATCATTTTCTCTTACCGTAAAACTACATAAGAATTAATTATTAATTTAAGAATTTCATAAACAATTTCCATTAAAATGCTCTTAGGTAACATTGATACTCTTTTCATTTTTCATTAGTATACAAAATAAAATTAAAAGAAGAAAATAATGATTTTAAATATTTTCTATGATGAAGTTAATAACGTTTTAATCTAAAGGATTGATATAGGGATGCCCGATTATGTTATGTTCACATTACTCAAAATAATCTATTTAATCAAAGAATTTGTGTTTGATTTTCAACATGTGGACCAGCAACAATCTCGAACTGCAAAAGCAAGATTTGTTTCTTACTGTGGGTTGGGAAACACTGGTGATTTTTTATTGATGAAAAACACAATAATAACATTGTATTTATGATATATAATTAAGGATTAGTAATATATTTATTGAAGAATACTAATATATTTATTGAATATAATTAAAGAATAATGAAACTATTTTCGTAACATTTATTTTCCATATATATTATATCGAGAATTGTAATATCGATATCAATGACATAATTACAGCTATTGATAAATTGATTAAACTCAATTAATTCAGCGATAATTGATTCGGTCAACATTTTTTCTTTGAAATCGAATGAATAAATGAGTTGAACTTAAAAGTATTTATACTGATTTATACATAAAAGAGAAAGGTAAAATTGTATCAAAACAATATCATATCATATAATAAAAAAATAAATTAAAAACTTAATTCGTTGACCTTAGAATTCCAATGGCGGCCCCTACGCCAATGGCCCTGGTTACCTTTTCTCTGCCTCCTATCTTCGTTCATCCTCTGTCCGTGTCCTTCTTTGCAATGTTATAAAGGCAAGAAGATCCTAATCAACAACCAAAGCATAATAAGAAGCAAATTAAGCCAAAGGCTGCTCTGAACCCCAAAGACATCACACACATATATAATATATATAAATATAGTGAATTTTTTTCAAGGCCTCCAACACATGATGATGGAAGAATTTAAGATTCTTTTTGTCTTTCTCATGACTTTGCTACTTGTGCTCAAGGTCACAATCTCGCTCTGGTGGAGACCAAGGAAAATTGAGAGCCATTTCTCCAAGCAAGGAATCAGAGGACCCCCTTATCGTTTCTTCATTGGGAATGTGAAAGAACTCGTGGGAATGATGATGAAAGCTTCCGAAAAACCCATGCCTTTCTCTCACAACATTCTCCCTAGAGTGCTTTCTTTCTACCATCACTGGAAGAAAATTTACGGTACTTTTTTTATCACCATTCCCATTTCTCTTCTTAATTCTCTCTCTCTCTCTCTCTCTCTCTCTCACACACACACACACACACACACACAATCACAATATCCTGATACATTGTCTTCAATCTTGGCATGGTTGTTGCCACTACTAGGAATTCCAAAATGAGCAAAAATGCATTTGGTTTTCATGAAAAAATTTCAGGCCCTTTTGAGCTATAGTGATGCTTTTGAAACGATGATTTTTCCTTTTGCTAGTTTTGTGGTTCTTCTCCCAGAATATTTAGACTTTTCAAGGCCTCATTTCCGGAGATAGGGTGCTTCTTTTTGCAACCCTTTCTAGCTTTTCTTTTCCAGAGGTGGCTGTTTGTTGCACCCCCTCGTTTCTCTATCAACTTTTTCTTTTCTTCTTTTCCATTTTTTCTGCATTTCTCTCTGTTTTCCTGCTTACGTTTCTTTTTCATTTTCTTATTTACTCGATAAGGCTCAGTTTAAAAAATTTAACCATAAGTTTATTGTTTTTCGGGACACCACAGAATTACAATTGCGATCACATTAATCATATTTGTTAATTTGTCCACAATTTCCTGTAATGTGGGCATTGCCACAATGACAGCCATTGCAATTTAAAACCTTATAGTAAGACTCCATTTTTTTATGTGAATCATATATTTATTACGTACTGACCCCTGTGCAGTATAGATGTCAGTAACACAAAATTAAACAAGCCATTGTTCTTAGTTTTATTTTCTTATTAAATAAATACCCAGTTTATTAGTGAACCCTTCTCACTCATACAGTCATAGAGTTTATGATACATAAGTTCAATTTGTTTGAATGTGAAGTTGTCATCTGATTTTGCGCTCTTTCCCATTTCTTATTTTTCTTGTGTTGTTATATGGGGAATTGAATTGTGACAATGTAGTTGTATATGTTTGGTAACCGTTTTTAAATTGACTTGTCTTCTTCAATTCCCTCCTCCTCCTGTTTTTTGCCACCTCTCTGTATGTGTCTCTGTGCTGTAGGGTCTACACAGTCCTTTGCATCCTCTGAAACCAACGGTTGTCATGTTTCCCTTCTCCTTTCATCATTTTACAAACTTCTCACTTCCTACATTGAAGAAATAAAAATGTCCCAATTTTTTCTTAGTATATAAAAAATAAAAATTCTAATGCATTGAAAGTTACAATTACTATTTTTTTTTCCGTGAAATCAGAGTTCCAAGAAAATTATAATAATTCATACACTCTTATGGACCAACTGAATTAGACCCATTAGTCAACTACTTGTTGAGTTTTAAATTTACAATTCAATTGCAAAATTACATAATCATCTAGTTATATTAATTGAAATTTCATTATATTTCATAAAGGTGCAACATTCCTTGTATGGTTTGGACCTACTGTTCGAGTCAACATCTCTGATCCAGATCTCATCCGGGAAATCTTCACCTCCAAGTCAGAATTCTATGAGAAAAACGAATCTCCCCCACTTGTGAAGCAGCTTGAAGGTGATGGACTCCTTAGCCTCAAAGGAGAAAAATGGGCTCACCACAGAAAAATCATCTCTCCCACCTTTCATATGGAAAATCTCAAAGTAATTAACTACCCTGCACATAGTATATTATTCCTAAAGTCATTCTTTTTATACGAATATACTATACATTATTATATATATTAAATTATCATGTACCCATGTTTTTTTTTATTATAATGGTGTTAATAAAATAGTGTGCCCAATTGTGTGTATAACTTTCTAGATGTTGATACCGATTATGGCAACAAGCGTGGTTGAGATGTTGGAGAAGTGGAAGGCAATGGCCGAGGATAAGGGTGAGGTGGAAATCGAAGTTTCGGAGTGTTTTCAAACCTTAACAGAAGATGTCATTACTAGGACAGCGTTTGGGAGCAGCTACGAAGATGGCAAAGCCGTTTTTCGGTTACAAGCCCAACAAATGGTCCTAGCAGCTGATGCCTTCCAAAAAGTGTTCATTCCAGGTTATAGGTAATTAATTAATCCTCTATATGTTTAATTAATTAGATTAAAGATATATTATTCTATTATAATATTTTCTTGTTAATTATTCTCTTTCAGTTGTTATTTATTTGGTACAAAATTTTTATTGAATTTGACTTTATTGATAACTAACTATTTCTACTAAAAAATCTAAAAAAAAAATGTTTAATGAAGTTTTCGGTTCTAACTACATTTTTTTATTTATAAAACTCAAATTTTATACTTTAGGATATCGTTTAAGGATATCAAATTTAGTGTCCTACCATGTACTAGTTGGTTTATTAATTATTATTTTTAAAAAAAAAATACTAATGAATCTCTTCCTAACACTAACAGTACTTGTAAAACATATTGATAATTTTCAATAAGTCAATCATAAAGAGAATATAATTAGAGATAAGGTGTGGAAGAGAAAATGTCATTAACATCTTTCTTATTTTCTTATACTAATAACAATGTTGGATGTCTAATAAATTAATAATTATTGATTGTTACACTAATTCGGGCTTTTTTTTTTCCGGCTTATTTTAGATTCTTCCCCACGAGGAGGAATATAAATTCTTGGAAACTGGACAAGGAAATCAAGAAATCGTTGGTGAAGATCATCGAACGACGAAGAAAAGAGAATGCGTGTGGGAAAGAAGAAACAAAAGGGCCAACGGATTTGCTGGGGCTCATGATTCGGGCTTCCAATAACACCACCACCTCCAATGTGAACGTAACGGTGGATGACATAGTGGAAGAGTGCAAAACCTTTTTCTTCGCAGGCAAACACACCACTTCGAATTTGCTGACGTGGACCACGATCCTGCTCGCGATGCATCCACAGTGGCAGATACGGGCACGTGAGGAGCTCGTGAGGGTGTGCGGTGCACGTCACATCCCCACCAAGGAGGATCTTGCCAAGCTTAAGACAGTAAGTAACTTTTTTCCTTTTAATCTTATTATTGATGTGAAGAATTTACTCATGCTTACTGATTAACTTTAGTAATTATATTTTTTTTAAAAGACTTAAAAAAAATTTCATCATAATATTATATTAGTATGAAATATTTATTAATGATTAATTTTCATCAAAAACTTGACTGACCACTTTAATAATGTTTCTTTTTCATTACAATTTTTTCATCTACAAAACAGGAAGAAAAATCTTATCTAATAGATCAAATTCAGTATCACTTGAATTAACTATTTATTGATTTAAGAGACTTAAATCTAATACCATACTTAATCAGACCAAACTTAATTTGACTCTTGACCTTTCTCTTCGAAAGCAACTACTGTGCATAATAACATAATCTTTTAAGCAACCCATCTCTTCTCTTCTTTCTTTGTTTTGTGTGGGTTTTCTTGGATTCGGACAAAAATCATGTTTAGTCTCTTCGGCCTTGTTTTCTGTGTTGCTTTCCTCACACAAGGAAACCCAGCTGCGGCCCTTTTCGCTTTTCTGTTTTTTATCTCAAGGAAGCATGTAGGGGCAGTGTTATCGCTTCCGTCATACAAATTTTGTTCTCGTTTAACAATTGTTTGTTGCAGAAGTAACAAAAATTGCTTCAAAATAGTCGAATCTTTTTTGGGTCATAGAATTGTCGATTCTTATATCAACTATTTGAATACTATTTATAATTAAATGAGAGACAAAAAGATGCTTTAATATTGTCGAATCTTTTCTGGGTCATAAAATTGTCGTATCTTATACATATATTTAATACTTTCTATAATAAAATGAAACATAAAAAATGCTTTAGATTGCCGATTCTTTAGTACATATTATTTTTTCTTACAATCATTTTTTTTCATGAGTTACAAGTTTCTATATCAAACAAGTATTTTAACTTACACTATACAAAATAAATGTTTATTTTTTTAACTAAAGTTTATAATAAATAAATTTACTTAATATATGAATCATATTTTGAATTTATAATACACAATTTAAATTATGATATAAGGTTACTTATTTATAACTAATTTTAAAAAAAATCATTGAAATTCAATTTAAGAACTTAGATAAAAGATTATAATAAAAAGTAATAATAACAGAAAGAAAAGCAACGACTGGAGTGGGAGAGTCAGAGTCGAAAAGAGAATTCCTCACTTCTTTCTCTCATTCAAAATCGTGCATGAGACTTTCATCTCGTACGGCTCCTAAGTGATAAAAGTTTGATAGATTTTTTTTTTTTTACTTATTGCAAGGTAAAGTGTGAAATGCACCTCAAAGGAGAGAAGAGAGACAATATTAATGATGTCTAATTCCTACTCTTCAAATTCTGTACTAAACGGCATCTTTTTTTTTTTTTTTTTTTGCTAAATCATTGTTAATATTCAAGTTTTCTAATCTACATTAAATATAGTGCAATATTTCTAAATTATTATTAAAAATGCTTCATTAATAAAAAAATAATTTTAAGTGTCTTTTAAACCTAAATTTTTAAAATACTTAAGCATACCAATGAACTTAATATGTCATCCATTAAGGCCGATCCAGTGATTGAGGTTTTGATTAATATGTATGAGTTGCAAGTTCTAACCTCAAGGCGATCATTATAAACAAAAAAAAAAAAACAATGAAGATAATATTTTTTAAAAAATATTCTTAAGTGTATATTTGATTTAGAATTGTATATATTGACTACAACATGGAGGAAGCAAAAATTTATTACTTCTATTTTGAAATGTTTTTATTAGAATAAAAAAAAGATATAATTTCTTATAATATTGTATGTCTAAGGTCTTGCATTAATTCATTTTTTATGTAATGTGTATAATACATGAGATACCACTATATATATTAACAACGATTAGCACAAGTAGTAGCAATTGTGTTCTTTAATCAAGTGGTTTAGTGTTTGAATCCTAATTGATCCTGGGATATGGATATATATACATTAATCTTGAACAATAACACAGATTATATTGCACTATAATTGTTAGTATATATACTTCCATTATGTGATGGTCCATATCATCTGGTTTTTATTGCATTGTAGCTAAGCATGATCATGAACGAGTCTCTGAGGCTCTACCCTCCCACAATCGCAACTATTAGAAGAACAAAAGCCGACGTGGAGTTAGGGCTGTACAAGATCCCGTGCGGGACAGAGCTCTTGATCCCTATCCTGGACGTGCATCACGACCAGGCCACGTGGGGCAGTGATGCGACCGAGTTTAACCCTAGTCGCTTCTCAAACGGTGTGTCTCGTGCCGCGCGCCACCCTTTCGCTTTCATCCCCTTCGGCCTCGGCGCCCGCACCTGCATCGGCCAGAACCTCGCACTTCTCCAAACCAAACTCGCCCTCACAGTCATGGTTCGACGTTTCAGCTTCAGGTTGGCACCGACTTATCAGCATGCACCAACAGTTCTCATGTTGCTCTACCCTCAATATGGTGCACCAATCCGTTTCCAACCAATACCTGCACCCACTGTGAATTGTTACTGATTATTATGCGTGTGTGTTTGTGTAGATTGAGTGTATATTGGCTTGGGTTAAGGGATTGGAATCCCGCTTTTGGCTTTGCCTTAAGAGTTTAAGGAAAATATAGTTGTATGTATGTATTAGGTTTTATATTGAGCGTTTGCATGAGTTTTTTAAGAGTATATAAGATTGCCAAAAGTTATAGGCATACATGGTTTTTATGTGTCCTCAATTCAATGTTGTTAAATAACCATTTTAACACCATCATACTAACAAGTCTTTTTTCAGCAACTTAGCTTAGTGCGTGTTTGATTTCACATTGAAGAATTGATTATAGATTTTAGATCAATTTTTACATGTTTGATTTTACGTTATAGGCTTAATTCGAACCACCATTGGTATAAATCTCCCCGGTATTTACTCCCCTCGATTGCAAAACAATTGGTATTAAAGCAACTACACAAATGAACTTGACACCACACTTTAACCAACAACCTTAAGGCTTAGGTTTATGAGTATTTCCTTCACTTATATGGTGTTCAATCTTTTCATTCTTACACAATGTGGGACTTCACTTCACAAGTGTATTCCAACACAAAATTTTGACTTCTACAATTGATAACCTTGCTTCACTTGCAATCACAATGCAGTCATAATTCTTTGAAATTTTAATATTTTAACTATGCAATGCAATTTAAAACTTTGTTGTTATAAATATAATATAAGAACCGAATTGGATAGATACTTAGATGTTTGGCAAATCAATTTAGTGTGGTTAGGGCCGTGTCTACATAAGTTTGGGCCTAAGGCAAATTTATAAAAATAATTAGTGAAATATAAATTTCAAAATTTTAAATTAATCTTCTAGCTTTTTGAGTGAAAAAATCATTAATCAATGTTTTATAATCCAACAATTCTAATATTTCACTCTCAATAGATAAAATAGCTAATTCATTCAATCTATCTTGTAACATTGTTAATCTTATATAAGATTTAAGTAATTTTAATTTTGAAAAACTTCTTTTGGTGGTGGCAACCATTAACAGTATTGTTAATAATATTCTATAAGCAATGCATGCATTTGGAAAAGACTCTAATCCTTTTGTATAATTTAATATTTTCATTAGTGTGTTAACTTCATCTTTTAGTATTTCTCTCAATACTTTTAATTCTGAAAATAAATCTAGACCATTAATATTTGAATATTCACCACATCTTAAATTCTTTTCAACATTAATACAATATTTTTTCATATCATCTTTGCTTAAAGTTTTAAATTTTTTAAATACAAATAAAAATAAAAAATAGTTTCATATTGTAGAAAGTGTTCAAATCGAATCTCTATGGAAGAAATGGATTGATCTACTATGTATAAAAAATATTCGATACGAAAAGAATCTTCAGCAGAATGTTTGATTTCATCATTAACATTTTTATCAAATTGTGATTTTCTACGAATTACACATTTTTCACGAAATTTGGACTCTATATCGATTTCAATAGATAATTTTTTTGTGGAATCCAAAGCCAAAGTAAAGCCATTTTTCCTATAATTTTTAAATAACCAATAAGACCCTTTAAATGATCCATGATAACATCTATATGCATATCTTTTGACTGCAAAATCTTACTAACAAAATTAACAGCAAACAAAATATCATACCAAATATTTATTCCTAATAAAAATTCAAAATTTTCAATCTCATAAGTTGCTAAACACATGGCTTCACTTTTAATTTTAGGATTTTCACAGCATTTTTATAATTGAAGCAAAGCATCTCTTACTTTTGTTGCTTGAAATTTTATTGCTTTGACACTTCCAATTCTACTCGCCGAGTTTAAGATAATGATTTAACCGTAAATTTACATACATTATCTTGCAAAAGATTTCATCTTTTGGTGGATGAAGCAAATAAAGAATAAATATGTTGCAAAACTCCAAAATATGAAATAGCCCTAGGAGATAAATTAGTCATATCACATAGATCTAAATTCAAATTGTGACATTCATATGATGTATAAAATGCTATAGAATTTATATCTAATAATTTTTTTTGTACTCCTTGATTTTTATCCTTCATGTTAGATCCATTATGATACCCTTGTCCCCTTATATCATCAACATCAAAATCATATTTTTTTTTTCAAAACATTAATAAGCTCATCAAAAAGACCTTTACCTGATGTATCATAAACTTTTAAAAACTCTAAAAAAAGTAATGAGCATGAATTTCACTATTTTTTATGCGTCTAACATGTTCTTCTATAATCAGATCAAATTCTCAAGCATTTCAATCAAACTCAAAAAGTTTACCATTATTTTTTTTTCATATATCTTCTCATTTGTCCCACGAAAAGTAAGATTATTTTTAGAAAGATGTTTGACAATAGTTATAATCCTAACTAAAACTTTTCCAAATGATCCTTTTCTTTGTTAATTTGTTCTTGTAAATTTTTATCAATAGTCTTTTTTCCTTTAATATTTTTTCCAGTTCAATCCATCTTGTCATATTACTAATATGATCATGAATTTTGAGTTTGGAACTAAGATTTTAGCAATCACTAGTTCCTTCGTTAACTAATTGACTAATACCACTAGAACAAATAAATTACAACAAAACAATAAACTTTATCTAAATCTTTAGAGTAAACTAGCTATTTTCTATCATATTTCTCTCCATTTGACAACATCCTTTTGATAAAAAGATGAATTAAAATGTCTACTATTTTTATCTTTTGGAAATCGTAAATTGTTAAATCTAATTACTCCTTTTTCTATCATTAAAGCTCTAAATTTTTATCAATAGTTTTCCATTTTCCTGGATCATAAATATTTTCAAAAGCTCCACTTGAGGTGATAATGTTATCAATATTTTCTTTCAATAAAGTATTATCATTTAAATCTTTTTCTTCTACATGCTTTTCATTGAAATTAAAACTAACATGTTCTTCATTGGAATTAAAACCAACAGTATTTTCAGCATCAATTACGGGTAATTTTCTAATAAATTTATCAAGTGCACCATGTTGAGATTGAATTAATTTATCAACTTTTCTCTTTTCTTTAATTTTTCAAAATCATATTCAAATTTTTTATTTGTCATTTCATAAAGTATAAGAATAAAATAAAATCAATAGAGCACAGTAAAATTTATGAACAAAAATATTATAAAATAAATATAAGGAAATAATGAAACAATAGAACTTGGAAATTGAGAGAATTACACGTTGATTTTCCATTGCAATCGTTCAACTCGAGTCTTGAAAAAATGATAGAAAGATGAGGAGAAAAAGAGAAAAGATTAAAAGAAGAGAATGCTATAAAAACATTTATTTTGTTATAATGTAAATATAGAATAAATAAGTAAATGTTATATTTTTACTTCAATGCTAACAATAGACAAAATATTGCTCTAGCAAAAAAAAAAAGATAAAATATTGAAATTAATAATTAATGTCATCATTAAATGTTACAATTTATAAAAAAAAATCTTTACTAGTCCAATTAAAATTAATGATGAGTCTTTCCCGTTTCCCCACACAATCATCATATCCTAAATATATCACTAATATTTAATATTTGTTCAAGAAAAAAAAAATAATACCTAAGGTACTAATAATTTGCTAGATAGTAGGCCTAAAGACAATTGTCACATTTGTCTTGCAGTCCACACGGCCCTCAGTGTGGTCACCTTCTTTTGTTATAAAATTTATTTTGACTGTTTATAATTTTTTAGTGCCCGCCCAAAGAATAATATTTCCTTCTGTTCTTTTTATAAAAAAACAAATGAGTGTATTATTTTGGTTCTAATTATAAAAAATATAAACTTATTTTTTAAGATTATTATTTATTAAATTTCTTTTATAGTGAAAGATGTTCATCAACTCTTCATGTAAGTAGATATATTTATTTACCTATTAACAATACTAGCACATAAATTATGTGTAATGTCATTAAATATTATTACTATTTTCTTCTAATTAAATTAAATAATTTATCTATTTTTAGTAATGTTGATAAATTATTACAGTTTTATTTCATTGAATATTTCAGAAAGGTTACTATTTTTAGTTAATTATTTTAAAATTAATTTAGTATTTATCAAAAATGGATAATTCATTTTGACCTGATCTTTTGACTTTGTCTTCTTCTCAAGCAGTTTTGGGTATATATTTTTTTTCATTATAAATATCTATGTTTTAGATATTTTTCTAATTGTATCGAGAGAGAAAAAAACGTTTTCGAGTAACTCTTACATCTTTTCCTTTTTTTTATGTGAGTTCCTTAGTTTTTTTCAATAAGAAAAAGTTCCTAGTTCTGTTTGTTTCAACTATTGTTGAGATGAGTCTGATAAATTTCAGAAAAATGTGCGTTTTTTTAGTACAATGTGATATACCTGTGTCTCATACTAATTTTGTTAGTCAGCATTTAAGTTCATGAGTTTGTGATAGATAGATATATAGTTTGTGATTTGAACAGCTTCTTGACCAAAAATCTTACATATATGAGCCCCAAGAGTTAACTATGAAACACGTTACCTTTTGCAGTGGAAAATTATTAAGCCGCCACTAAACTCACGTTCATTGAAAAGTTAAAGAAGAAAGAGAGAGAAAAAGTCACAGGTTTAATTTCTTTCACTAACAAAAAAAAATTAATAATTAAAAATCAATATTTTTTATCAATAAAAAAATTATTGCTTCTCACACAATAATATTATTTGGACTTTGAGATGAGAGTAGCTGACACGAGATCAAATACTGCATAGATAGTTAGCATTTACCTAGACAGCAACTATCTTGTGTGAATATTCCTTGATTTCTATGTGGATTTGTATTTTGGTAATGCATATTCACCCTTGATTGTCTTTATTGATACTGTAACCAATTGACTGTCATTTTCTATTATTAAAACTCCTTCTCCTTCCTTGTTTTATCTCCCTAATCTTTATGGGTATGATTTGTCAATATGTAAGAAGAATAATTAATTCAATGCCATATAATACATATATTTACGACCAATAATAACCTAGGATATTTATATATTTTTTCAAGATATTGGAGATGCATATGTTCTTTTATTTAATATCTACTTTCTAAAGCATTATAAACATGGTTAAGAAAATATAACAATACTCGCACGAGTTTAATTTTTTTAAAAATGATTTTTAAATCAATTCGAAAAGTATTTGTTTTTTTTTATTTTTATTTTCCGGCAATACATAACATTATATGGACAAGGGAATAACCCTAACTAAAGGGTGCAAGAAGGGTATATGGAAGCCGTCCAGCCGATGAAAAACATCGGAAACAGAAATTCTAAACTACGCCATTAACGTCTAACTCCCTCAAATCTTTTATTATTTGTTTTAACATCTCAAATCTTTTATTATTGGTTGTCCCCCAAAGCAGAAGCATTGACAAAGAATATTAATTAGTTTTTCAATCTCTTTGCACGTTTACGATATCCACGAATGTGGTAACCGAGTATTAGAACAAAACTAATTAGAGTATCTTTCGATTCTTGAGCTTAATAATCCCTATTTATTAGATTTATCATTATTTTTATGTTGGAGGTTGGATTAATTCTAGGAAAAGAACTCCTAAGAATTCTTTTTTTTTTTCTCAAAAAATATTGTTTTTGAATGTAAGTGAGGAAAAAGAGAGGCTCTTTGTTGTTATTTTTTCAAATAAAATCCAAGAATTCAGATTGAATTCTACTAGAGCAAAAAATAACAAAAATTCTTACATCTTATGTGGGACTCACAAAAAGAGATAAAAAATCTAAAATGAATTCTTTTATTAAAGATGTTTTAAGCGCTTAACAATTGTATATCAAATATAAGGAAAAAAAATTGCTTGATTGAATATAAGAAAATTTAAACTAATTTTATTTTATTTAATGCTACTATCTCTAAAATACATTTTATTTAATTGAAATGCTAGTTTTAATTACTTTTTTTATTTTGATACCAAATTTTAATAAAAGGTAAACTAAAAAAAGTTATTTTTAATTAAAATTGATGTAATATTATTAATTAGCTTTCTTAATTAACATGCACATTTTTTTTCTTCTTATATTTAAAGACCAAAGAGAATAACTAACCAATTGTTGAACTCTTTTGTACTTCATTAGTTCACTTTCCCATAAAGATATCTCATAATTCCTCTTTATATTAATGCATGGTGGCAAAGTTTATTGAATTTAGGGAGTAATTGGTAGATAGGTAAGATGCTAAAACCCATAGTCATTGTTAGGGGTGGAAATAGGCCAGATAGTATGTCAGGGGCCTACGACCTGGTCTAGTTAAGGCCTGACTTGCCCTGACCTATTTATTAAAAAGGTCAAATTTGAATTTTTTAAAAAGTCTTTTTAATTAAAAAGATCAAGATGTAGGCTTTAAAAAAAGCCCACTAAACTTGAATAGTGGGCCTATATAAACTATAACTTATAAGATCATATTTGATAATTTATAATTTATAAGAGAAACATATTTATTATGTTAGTTTTTACTTTTAATTATTTGTTTTTATTTAATCAGGCTTTGTATTTCAGCTTAGGCCAAACCTTTATGCAGGTTAGGCTCGGGCCTTAATAATTTATTTTTAATAAGTAACAAGTCAGACTTAAGCTTAGTGATAGTGATGCGGGTCAGGCTCAGGCATGTCAAAGCTTGGTATGACCTTACCTATTTTCACCCCTAGTCGTTGGCTAAGGTACTTTTTATTATAACATTATTTATTCAATTAGTCATCTTTGAGATTTGTGCAATAGTTTCTATTACTTTGACAACTTAACCCTAACCTTAGTTTGTGAATTATACTATGTTGTAATAGGAAGTGTATTGCGGTGGAAAGTTTTGGTTATTGCATAAAATATAGGTATTGACAGTCAGTTTAGGTTCAGTTTCACTATTAATTACCGAAAACATATTTCATGTCATCATTATTACATTGGTTGTTTAAAAATTGTAGTAAATGATGCGATAGGATTTTTGTAATTAAATGTAACTTTACAACATTGACTACTTATAAATCAATGTAGAAAACATCTTTCTACATAAGTTCTTATTTGTACCTATGTTGAACTAGTATTCTAATATTGGTTCAAATTTGAACTGATGCTAAAATTGCATTAATTCTAACATTGATTCAAATTAGAATTGATGTTGTATGATTAACTTTCTTGTACTAATTTGAATTCTCTCTCACTCTTGCCTCCTACTCATGTTCTTCACAAACCCTAGTTTCTCTCAATCTTGCCATCACCTCCCCAAAACCCCACCACCACCTCACCTCCACACCACGAACGTATGCCCCCAATGGCAGATCCTCATTATTGGGTGTGGGGACAATTTCCCCCACAAGAATTTTTTTTTACATGGATATATTTAATAACATTTATTTTTCCCCCTTAAAATATTTTTATTTAAAAATGAATGTAGAAAGTTATAAGAGGTCAAAGAGATAATAACTTGGCATTAACTTTGTCATTTTACTTTTCCAAATTTTATAGTATATATTGATAATGAAAAAATCATACAATATTTTTAAAATATGAAAATGTGTAAAAAGAAATTATAATTGGTATAAACATGGGTATTTTAGATTTTTTTTGGCCTACACATTGTCTTTTGTAAAAGTTTGTAATACTTTTCTTCTATGAAAATATTGTAATTTTTTTACCCCCACTAGAAAGAATTTCTGGGTCATCTAATAATACCACCACAACAACCCTGATGCCCCCACGAACTCAACCTAACCTCCAACATGACTCTTGTTGCCACCACGAACCCATATGACCACCTTGCCTCTATTCTTTTCTCTAACACTCTTCACGACCACAAGCATGACCTCATCGCCACCACCTTTGAACCTCCCGCACTACTAAGTTCCTTCTCATCCTCCCACCTTTTTCATTCTTCTTTCTCTTTCGTTCTCCCTTATCTTTATCTTATTGTCTCTCTTTGTCAATGACTTTGCGATCACGTACCGAAGTTGGTGTTTTGTGTTGCTCGTCGTGCTCAATTCTCACAATAAGTGATTTTTTTAAACTTACTCCTTAGGCCTTGATTTCATCCATTTTGTGTGACTGAAATCTCTATTTTTTTTGAATTTTTTTGTGATTGGATCTATTTTGTTGTTGGCAATGTCTATGTTATGTCTATTTTAAGACTTAATTGTAATGTTAATATTTGGTTTGTTGCACTTTTTATGAGATGTTTTTTGAATTGAAAACCTTTATTGTTTAATGTTTGGAGGCAGTTTGGGTTCATTTCAACTTAGGAATGTTATATTACTTTGAATCTCATGTTGGAGTTAGCCCTAGTGGTCAATCTATTTTAGGCTATGTTTGTACTATGACTTTGATTTATATACTTTTTATGTATGAGATTAATTGAATAATAGAACGCAATTCTTAAAGTGTTTGTAGTCGAAGTATCATTGTCAACCAAGATGACATTGATGCTTTAAGACTATTGTGTGATGACTGCATCTCACAGGTCACAGATAAGGGATATCAAGCTAGCACATGAGTATGAATATTAGGAGTAATATTAATACTAAATAGACCCATTATGAGAATGCTTCATAATAATTATGTAAGTGTCATAAGCGCTTCTCATGACAACCATAAGGTGATAGTAGTCCTTCAACATGAATTCACTGTGATTCTTACATGTAAGAGTTGTAGGCTTTAATGCTATCAAACGTCATTTGTAACGTCGTGATCATAAAGTTAGTACTTTGGCATGCAATGAATCATGTTTTGAGATGTTAGTGATGTAGATAGGATTTGTCCTTCCTGCATGGCAGGATTTATATCTATGGGTTTATTGATAAAGTGGGACACGCTATATGAGTGGGATTGATTACAGGTGTCGTATCCTTCAACACTTGGTGATCAAAGGCAACTTCTGAATTGAAAGCACATTACAAAGGTAACTTCTAAACCATTAGTGATTCATGAGAGTTAAGTGGTCCATGGGATGGGGTTATTCTGCTCAATATCACAAGAAAATTTTAAAATTATATACCTTGAAACACCAATGGCTCAACACTATGATTGCTTTCTAAATATAAGTTGGTAAAGTATAATGTGATTTAGGTGTGTTTTTCATGTGTTTTGATGCTTAAAAGTGCCTTTTTTTTGTATAATGCCTAGATTTTTTGCTTCTTTTTTTTTTTTTATCTTATGTGATGTTGAAAATTGTGGTGTAACTTTTTTTTTTGTCTTGCCTTTGGGATTGTAATTAAAAAAAGAATGAACATATCATGTAATAGGTATAAATAAGCAAGGTGCTAAATGACATGCAACAAAAGAAATTTACTGAGGAAAAATATTAAGTTTTTTCTTCAGTAATTTTATTTGTTGCATATCATTTATGGCTAGCTTATTTTCACCTTGTCAATAATGATCTCATTCAATAAACTAGATCAAGTTTCAAAAACCTAGAAAGAGCTATGAGGATACTTGAAAACAACATTATAATGTGGGTAAAGCCCTAAATGGCATACAACACCTAAGAAACCATTGTATCTCTATAAGATTCCAAAAGCATTGTTTTGGTTTGTCATGTTCTATGTGTTCATTGTGTGCCATTTAGACATCACGAGTTGGTCTTGTTTTAAGTGTTAAGGAGGATTTAAATATTTAACATGGATAAATGATTAAGTGATAGAAATGATGTTGGTGACATGAAAAGTGGTATGGATGTATTCACTTTGATCAAACGTTGTATTCTTCCCTATCTTTAATTGTCACTAACACCAATTTGTGTAACTTAATGAGTTGTTATCTTTGATTCTATTCCAATCATCCTTGACACTTACACCAATGCCAACTTGTTTGGCTAAATGGCTCATCGTGAACATGTTGAGCATGATAGAAAAAAATTGATTTTTGGAAACATTTAGAGCTACAATTGATTTTTTTGGATGTTGAATGGCATTTAGGGTCTTTTGTGTGTTACAATGTTGTTTTCATCTATCTTGTTAACTTTTTCTCATTTTCTGAAGCTTCATCTAGTTTTTTGAATGAGCTCATAATTGACAAGGTGGAAATAAGCAAGCTATAAGTGATATGCAAAAAATATTTACTCATAAGAAACTTAGTTATTTCTTCTCAGTATTTTTTTGTAGCATATTGTTTGGTGTTTTTCTTATTTCCACCTCATACATGATAAGTTCATTATCTTTCTTAGTAAATTGATCCACCTTCAAAAGCCTAGGAAGAGCTATGATGATAGATAAAACTCTCTAATGCTTTCACTTTGTTGTCATTTGATTTCAATCTTGTAATGGGAAGGTACATTGTTTCTCCTTCTACTTCTTATGAAGAATTTTGACTGTGATAACTTATAAGTTAATGTTATTACTGGTGTCGAGCAGGGTAGATGGGAAGATCATGGTGTGAAATCAATTGTTTGGATCGTTGTTCAAATCAGAGGTTATGAGAGGAAGAACACTCGTTCCCAATACAGTAATTAAAATACAATCAAATCAATATAGTAAGAAAATGAGAAATTCAATGAGAATGAAATATTTAAATTGTAGACACTTCATGCATGTTTTATTGTTTTCTCATTTTTTAGTTTTTATTTCAAAGATTATCTGATAAAATACATAAATAATAAATTAAAAAATTAAAATGTCTCATCAATAGGTTAGGTTAGGTTCACAAGTTCAACAATAAAAATTGTTACCTAATACGAAAACTACAAGTTTGACTGAGTTGAGTTAAATTCTACTCAAATAACTCAGAAAATTGAAGGAGATTATTGAATATTTCTACTTTATTTACTAGTTTACCTTCTTTCTATTTTTCTTTTAATTTTTTCTTAGATTACCCCTCCTAAACCACTCTATCATCTCTTTCCCCTCCCTTTCGCCTTCCCATTGTCGCAATCGCATTTATGACATCCTCTTCAATCTTTATCTTACCCAACCAAAATATTTTTGAACTCTTAGAGTTCCCAAAGCAATCTCTCATACCTGACCAACAATTACTTTAAATGACTAAAATATTTAAGTTAACCAATTAAAGAATGTAAAATCAAAAGATTAAGTGCGCACAAAATTTTTGAGGAAAATAAATTCAAATGTCTTTTAAAAGCAATTAAAAATGTGCAAAAATGAAAATTCAATGATTATTTTAATTATTTTTAGGTATACATATAAATGAATTTTTGATGAGAAACTTAACCAAAAGAAAAACAACTTGTGTTTACAAAATTATAATTACTTCATATGGATCTTAACATTCAAAGGGCCCATCACATGTTGATCGATTCTCCCTATATATATATATATATATATATATATATATATATATATATATATATATATATAAGAGATCAAGTCACTGCAAGAGTGACTCTTTTAGAGTTGTTGTCCATCATTATCATTCATTTTCTTAAAATCTAATGATTCTTATTATTAACTAATCTTGACCATTAGATTCCAAGAAACTAAATAATGAGGTTGAGAAGTAATAAAAAGTTAATCATTAAGTAACTTGATACCCCCACCTCTCTCTCACTTTCTCTCTCTCTTAAAACTCTTGAAGTTCAACTTTTTCCCATCAGTCTACTCAAACAATAACCTCAATGCACTTTTCTCGCCTTAGACAACAATAATACTTGACTATGATTGAAACACCCCAAGTTTGAGTACTAGGAATATACCATAAGGAGAAATCTTATTAGGGCCCTTCTGTTATATTTTTTGTAAATATTTTATTATTATATGTATATTATAGGTTTAGTCCTAAGCATGTACTTGTGTTGTGATAGTGTGTATGTGGGTTCCTATACACTGTGTATTATTGTTGTTTTTGTTGTTGTTATATTATATTTGGTGTTAGAAAAAGTATTAGATTAACTTCTTATATTTAAAATGCTTGAAAAGATGTTTAAGTCTAGTGTTAGTTTTATGGTGACAATCCTAGAAAGACCATGTCATATCTTGAGTTATAGTTATCTGTTTGAGGTGTTGTTTGCGTCCTTGGAAAGCTTGCTGAAAAAGATAAAATTCATTCATGCACCTTAGAAACCAAAATCAGATTCTACATTATAGAAAATCAGCCCCAAAGTAAGTCACTTGATCATGAAAAAAGCTCTAAGTCCCACATTGGGAAAAATAACCCTATGAACCCTTTTCTTCCTTTATATGTAGAGGAGACCAATAAGCCTTATATGCACCAAAGAATTAAGTGGGCCTAGCGTTAGTCGTGGATCCCCTCATAGTTAATATTTTTATATTTCCCTTTAAGTTTTCCAACTCTGGGAATTTAGACGGCTTGAGATTGTGTTTTAAATCACAACTAAGTTTTTGTCATAGCAAGAGTTATCGTGTAGATTGACGTGGACAAAGCCATTGGGTCAATGTGTTCTTAGGAGTGGTCGCGAGTTCGTCTTCCTTTTCCTTATTGATAAATTGCTTCATTTGAGGTTAGGGGGAGTGGGTTCTCTCTTTTTCTTTTGTTGTATGAGTGGTAATGAGCCACATGTATATTGTATGATCTTAGGTTTATGACTATAACAAGTTTATTTTCTTGGATGGGTTGTGAATACCTTAAAGCACTTGGTTTTATTATCATTCAGGTGAATTTGATTGTTAGATGTTTTACCATTTTGATATTCTTGAAATTGAATTTGATAATTGATGTTGGACGTATGCGCTAACTTTCTAATAGCAAATGTTATCTTATAACAGCAAAACATGTACTTAAATGATAGAGTTAGACTTTGTGTTTTGTATAAGAGTTGTAGCCCTGGATGTTATCTAGCTAAGGGATTTGATTTCACTCAAAAATGATTTATATAACTCCATATATTGCAATTTTAGTGAGTAAAGGTTTAAATGATAGAATTATGCGGTCAGTTTGTATATTTTCTAATTTTAGGTTTCTAAACTATTGAAAGGGATTTTGAGATCAACATAGAATTTGTAGATAATTGTCTTATATTTCTAATGAGATAAGAATCAACTTAATAGGGTTATGGGTCACCAATTTATATTACTATTATTTTTAGGGTTATGGGTGCTCTAAAACAATGTAACATTAGGACAAATGTTTTATTCATTTATCTAAAGATTAAATTAATGAGTAGTTTTTCACCATATTTTATTTAATATGGTTTGTATGGACTTTGGAGCGCTAAGATTTGTTTAACATTGAGCTACATTATTTATTGATTTGTTTTCTTTAAGTTTAAAAATATTTGGCATATAATACTTTTATAGTGAAATAAGTTTTTTTTTAAAAAAAAATATGGATACATCCTTGAGAATAGTATTTCATTATTCAATGAATATTATGCTATAAAAAATAATAACATAGTATTGGCATGCCTTGTAATACTCTTTGTTACAATAACAATCCATAATAAAACATAGCAAAAATGATATAAAATCTCAAAATTATGATAGTTTAAAAATACGTCATACAAAAATATAAACCAAAATCACAATACAAATATAGTATATAATGGATTGGTCATTAGTACTAATTCCAAGAATTTGGTAGCTTAGAACCTCCAATGAGAGGAAAAACTCTCAATGAGAGCACCAAATGATATGAACTATTTTTGAGCAAACTGAAGCTCCACATAAATTCAGAGAAAGTAAGTGAAATAGAAATTAAATTTCCATTAACTCTTCTCCCTTTTTCTGTAATACATCGGTGTCTACATATAATTGTATAATGAAGGAAATGCATAACAACAATCACAAAAGGGTAACTTTCTAACAAACTTATTCTAGAATATACTAATGGGCTGAATCCACTAATTTGGGCTTCTACATTTATAATTATTTGTTGGTCCACACAAGTACCGATAACCTGTTGAGATCAAGAACAGTGCAATTGAGCATCCACAACCTACACATACCTATGTTGGGAATATATACATATACATATCATAATTTTGAAACTGTTCCAGAACTTGAGCAACGATTTATGCAGGGTTTTTTGCTTGTTGAATTGATTCCCACCGTTTATGCAGTATTACTAATAAAAAAAATCACATAAAAATCATAACAATTCATCAAATTAAATTTGTATATTATTTGATAATAGAGATTTTTTATAAGATAAATAATCATAATTAAATATATTACCGAATTTTATTGTTTTTCTTTAAAAAAATTAATAATTTTAATTGAATATCACATTACTTTTTTATATTAATTGTGATACTTACTATAAGATTCAATTAACTAATTTATCAAGATTAAGAAAATTGATTAATTTAATTGAGAACATTAAATTTGTCTTAAATTAATTTTTTTGAAATTATCTCCATGAATTAAACCAGCAAACACTAATGAGTGATGTTTCTTCCATTATTATATTATTCTAGAACTAACTTTAATTGAGGGTACTTTTGCAAAAAAAATTAATTAGTGCATGAGGCAACTTAGATTGGACCTTATAAAAAGGGCCAAGTCACACGGTTAGTTTAAATCTTATAATAAGGACCAAAGGTAATATCATTTAAATGTTTTGATCGAATATCATAGCTTGTATTAGTAAAAAGATTTTTTTAAAATCCTAATTTAATACACACCTAATTAAATGAATCCAGAAAATTGCAAGAAAATTCAGAGTTATATAAATATGTATAGTATTAAAATGAATTGAAAATTTAGAAAAATAGAAAACTCTAGAATCACTGTTTAAAATTTAAGTACATAATAAGTTTAATTAATAACAATAGATATGAAACTTATGTTGACTTTCTCTCCATGAAACTATTTAAAATTTAAGTACATAAACAGTTTAATTAATAAAAACAGATGAAACTTATGTTGTCTTTCTTTTTCTTTCTCTCCATGAAAGTGTGGGAACTATAGGATAACTGGATTAGTTACTTGTCATTGCTTATAAATAAGTCTCATTACTTATAGATAATTGTTATAAATGAAATGAAATTAAATTACTATATATGGTTATAAAAAATAACCACACCAAAAAGCAGCAAAATATATTTTTCTTCTCCCCCTCTCACCCTAAAACTGATTGTCCACTTTTAAAATCAAACACATTGGATGATATCTAATTCCTCAAAATTCTTATAGTTATTTTAATGATAATTGTTCTTACCAAAATCTAGAAATTCCACGTGTGAGGATGAGTGAGTTCCAAACTTTGCACGTCGTACGAGTGAATATCTTTGTTTAGGAGAGGGACCTGCAAAACAAAGGAAAGACACTCTGACGCTCAAGTAAGTACATTAATTATATGAGAATAATCAAGTATATGAGAATCTCAAATGAATATGCGTGTGAGTATTCAAGCATTCACACCATGTATTTCTTCTTCTTTTAGGTTTAGAGAGAACCTGTATTTATAATGTGGAGTATGGGCCTTGGGCCTTTGTTTAGTAGATAACTTGTTGATAAGATAACAGATAATAGCAGGTAATTATATTTGAATTAGAGATAATGTGTACCTTACAAATATGTTGTTATTTGTAGATAAATAACAACTTGTAGATAATTGGAGAGATATTAGGAGATAAGGTGATTGCACCATCTCCAATATATACACAAATATAACATTTCGGTCCAAGAGCTTCTGGAAGGTGAATAGATAAGTGTCCGTGTTCCTGTAGCGATGCAGACTCTGAGGTCGAACAAAATGTACTCGGTGTGTCAGGGTTGACACATAAGACGAAAATATACATGATCACTGTAGCAGGGTGTACACGGAGGATGAACATGTGTACAGTGACCCCACAGTAATGTCCATGTGTAATTTTACCAATTTGTACAGTACATAAGCCCCGCAAGCCTTTGAGCCAATTTATGGGTGAAAAAGGTTGAGTATGCATTAGTGGTGAATGTCCGGTGTCCAGGTTGTTAAAATGTTCTTTGATAAATAATGAATAATGTCAAGCTCGAGGAGCCCCCCGAGGGTGGACAAGCAGTGTCCGATGTTCTAGTAAGTCACTTCATGAAAATAATTATGGAGTCATGTCAAACCTCCATACCCAGGAAATGCATCATCTGAATAATTACTGTTGACGTGTCTAGAATGGATGTATCTAGAAACAAGACTTTGCTGTAGAAACAAAATCTGACCGTTGCAATGAGTATCGAAAGCACATGTGATGCTTTGCCATTTTCCCATGTGCGTGTGTTGCGCACTCGCCATACTCGTGCATACGTGTCACTCAAACATTGGGCACGTACTAGAATAGTGCAGTAGTGGACGAGTGGGCATTAATCATGGTGCGAATTGCGAGGGGACACTTCAAATTCGCGCCAGTAACCGACAAGTCTCATTTATTACTCGTCATTTAAATTGACAAGACTGGCTGTCACTTCTCCCACACCTCCATTTTCTGCCCTACCTTCTTCCATTCTTCACAAAACTTCTTGCTTCTTTGCAATTCTTCTGTTCAAGGTAATCTCGTGAAAATGTCTGTCTCCCTCATCTATTATTCTACTTTTGACATGGGTGACAGTGGTGACTCGGGAGAGTCAGTGGAACAGCGCACTATGCGTGAAGTGATGGAAGCGAAAACTCACGATGAGTCTTTCTTTTCTGGGAAGAGAAGATAGTCTAGTTGGACTGGTGAGAGCATCTCTCGCCTTCTTCTGTAGGCAAGGCCATCAGTCATCCCTTGGACAGATGAGTTTCTACCATTTCTGTATCCTTCTTCTTCTTTAGAGAACCTAAGGCGAAGTGGTCCCGGAGGTATTAGAGATTTCTCTAGTGCGTGCAGTGGCCTTACATGATCGCCATTGGCTGCTCCCATCATTCAAAGCTATGAATGGTGAGGGATGATGTTCTACAGAAATTATTGTACCCCAATGAGGGAGATAAAAGTGGAGAAGCTTGTCCTCAATATTACGGTTGGGGAGAAAGGAGATCGTCTCACCAGAGTCGTCAAGGTGTAGGAATAACTTAGTGAGATCATCTCATCAGAGCCGCCAAGGTATTGCAACAACTTAGTGGTCGAGATGATGTCTTCCAATTTTGATGATGTCAAGACTATCTAAAACAAGACTTTGCTGTAGAAAATACTAGTAATAGGACTATTGTGTAGGCTGCTTTATTTTGTATTTTCTACTTTTGCTTTGTCTTGGGTCGCAAAGGCTATGTAAATGAACTTCAACTTAATGAAATGTTCCCTTATTTCTCTGCTTCCTCTCTGTCTTCATCTTTTATATATTGTATTCAATATTGTCTTCTATTCGTGAATGTTTGATGAATGTAAGTCGCCGGACTTGTGTATTTTCATCATAAGTGTTGAGACACTATAGCTGTAGCATCCCAAATTGCTTGTTGAGGCTTGGAAGCAAATGAATCACTGAGAATGTGGCTCGGGTTTGTAGTGTCAAGTATGATTCTTGAACTAATATTGGAATTCTACTTTTGCAAATGACTATGTGTGTAGCCTTGCCTGTCAAGGTTCCAACTAAACATACACACAAAGAGCTTGTCTTGGGTTTAATAGCTGTCTTGGACTCCTGTTTTACGAGCTACTAAATCGATAGCATTGTTTGTTGAAGTTCCAAGTAAATGATAATACCAAGAGAATTGCTTTGGTTTGAAATGTCAAGGGTGGACCTTGACAGCTTGTTCCTGCAAAACAAGTGATTCTATGGTCCATTATGTCGGGGTTCCATAGATGTAAGAATACCAAGAATACTTTCTTGGGTTTAGCGTGCCAATGGGACCTTGGACTTAAATTCACCAAAGATGCTTCCTTGGGTTTTTATGCAGCTCGTCTACCTATACAAATAGAATTTATGAGCATCGAAATCCTCAAAATCAAGCTTTAACTACCCTGTGCTTCCGCAGTGGATAACTTGGTGATTATGAGGTTGACCATGGATGGACCTCAAGCCTTATTTGAGAGTTATGAGTTACCAAGGGTTGTTGATAACCATGCTAATCAAGGGTAGACTATGAATTCTATAAACCATCGAGAGTTGGTCTTGAGTTTCATACTAAGAATTCATCTTGGGTTTTAGAGACCAAGGACAGACACTGGATTTTATGTACCAAGTGTATATTGGGTTTTTATGTTCCTAAGAAATTATATTCCTGCAAGGAAGAAGTATAATAATAGTAACATACGTCGAGAATAGACATAGTTGTACCTCATATTTATCAAGGTTGGTACCAATGGAGTTGTCTAAAATTCACCAGAGTATGATCTTGAATTTGTGAATCCGTAAATTGCCAAGGGTTGGCCTTGGATCCCATATTCATCAGGAATTTACCAGTGACACGTCCGCCCTAGATTTTTAAAGGTCGACCAAGACTTTAGGATTTATATACCTTGATGGTTTACCGTAGCTTAGGTTTACTAACTTGTAAATAGTGAGGTTAACCAAAGTTTTAGACTTATGAACTTCGACAATTCGGCGTAGTTTGGAATTACAAGCCAATAAATAATGAAGGTTGACCAAAGCTTTAGACTTACGAACCCTGACGGTTCAACGTAGTTTGGGTTTTCAAACCGTAAATAGTGAAGGTCGACCAAAGCTTTAAACTTACGCAGTTCAACATAGTTTGGGTTTACGAGCCGTAAATAGTGAAGGTCAACCAAAGCTTTAGACTTACGAACCCTGACGGTTCCACGTAGTTTGGATTTACGAGCCTGTAATTTACTAAGAGCCTATCTTGGATCTTGCAGGGTTAACCAAAGCTTTAGTTTAACGAACCTAGATGGTTCTACGTAGTTTGGTTTTGTGAACCTGAATTTAGATAGGTCGACCAAAACTTTAGGATTTATGAACCTTGACGGTTGACCGAAACTTTAGCTTTACAAACTTGGACAGTTTAACATAGTTCAGATTTACAAATCATAAATGAAGAATGTTGACCAAAGCTTTAGACTTATGAACCATGACGGTTCGGCGTAGTTTGGGTTTATGAACCATAAGCAGAGAGGGTCGACCAAAACTTTAGACTTATGAACCATGACGGTTTCGCGTAGTTTGGATTTACGAACCATAAATAATGTAAGGTTGACCAAAGCTTTAGACTTATGAATCCTAATGGTTCCGCGTAGTTTGGTTTTATGACATTGTACAATGCCAAGAACGAAAATTGAACTTTTGTGAGTCAACCAAAGCTTTAGACTTACGAACCCTGACGGTTCCACGTAGTTTGGTTTTATGAACCTTTAGATAGTGAAGGTCGACCAAAGCTTTAGACTTATGAACCCTGACGATTCTGCGTAGTTTGGTTTTACGAACAATAAATAATGTAAGGTCAACCAAAGCTTTAGACTTATGAACCCTGACGATTCTGCGTAGTTTGGTTTTACGACGTTGTACATTGCCAAGAATGAAACTTGGACTTTTGTGAGTCAACCAAAGCTTTAGACTTACGAACCCTGATGGTTCCGTGTAGTTTGGAATTACGAACTCGTAATGTGTAAGGTCGACCAAAGCTTTAGACTTACTAACCCTGACGGTTCGGTGTAGTTTGGTTTTACGACGTTGTACATATAGAAGGTCGACCAAAGCTTTAGACTTATGAACCCTGACGGTTCGTCGTAGTTTGGTTTTACGAACCTTTAGATCATACCAAGACGCATCTGCCCTAGGTTTAATAAAAGTCACCAAATATTACTTTTGGCGAATTGCACTAGGATATGATCACGGGCTTATGTCAAGGTTGGACCTGGGATAATATTTAGGCGATATTTCCTGAAGAGAAATTATGTTCCTGCAAGGTGGACGTAAATACATATAAAAGAGAGAAAATATGCTTTATTAATATTGCAGCAATATACATATTTCCTTCATTAGTCTTCGGATGAGCCTTATTAAAACCTCTCAAGCCAAAAACCAGTGAGAAAAAAGACTTGGGTAGGAAAAAAGTACACCATCCGACCCTCATTTCTTCAACTGTAGTAGAACTTCAAGTGGGTAACATTCCAAGTCCTTGGAATATCTTTACCATTTAGTTATTGTAATTTGTAGGCGCCATTGTCCAGGTTAGTAACAATTATGAACAGGTCTTCCTAGTTAGGTCCAAGCTTGCCTGCGCGAGAGTCCTTTCTGGCTTCTCCTTCGACACGCCGAACTAGATCACCCGGTTGAAAGGTTCATGATTGCACCTTGGTGTTATATCTCGTGCCATCTGACGTTTCATAGCTTCTTCCTTAATCCGGGCCATATCCCTGACTTCCTCCACTGTTTCTAGCTTGACCCACATGTTCTCTTCATTATGTTGTTCTTGAAACAACATTCTTCTCGCTGATACTTCCCCTAGTTCCACAGGAATCAAGGCATCAACGCCCTAAGTAAGCTGAAAAGGAGTTTCACCCGTGGCTGATTGTGGTGAACAGTAATATGCCCACAATATGCTGGAGAGTTCTTCCTTCCAGAGGCCTTTAGACTTGTTGAGTCTAGTTTGTAAGGCTCGAAGGATGACTCGGTTGGCAGCTTCTGCTTGTCCATTTGTCTAAGGATGCTCGACAGAAGTGACCAGGTGCTTGATTCCCAATCGCGTGAGGAAGTCCTCATATGTATGTGCTTTGAATTGCATACGTTGTCAGTAACGATAGCATAAGGTAGACCGTACATGCATATAAGGTGTTTCCAAGTAAAGGTTTCAACTTCATTGGCAATTATCTCTCGTAATGGCTTTGTTTCAATCCATTTGGTAAAGTAGTCGATAGCCACTAGTAGAAACTTAACCATTCCTAGAGCTTTAGGAAGTGGTCCCAAAATGTCCATCCCCCTCATTGCAAAGGGCCATGTAGAAGTAATGGTGTGAAGGTTGTCAGGGGGAGTCCGTGGGACGTCCATAAACTCTTGACACTTTTTGCACTTCCGGATGAACTCGGCAACATTAGTCTTGAGTGTTGGCCAATAGTATCCTGCTCGGACTACTTTGGTTGCAAGGGAGCATTCTATTGTATGAAGATCGCAAATCCCTTCATGAAGTTCTCTCAGGACATATTCTGCCTATTGACTGTCCAGGCACTTGAGTAGAGATGCAGTCAACCCTCTTTTGAACAGTTCGCCATCAAGGATGACGTAATAGCTAGCTTTCTGCTTTAGTCGTTGGGCTTCATTCTCATCTGTCGGTAATGTCCCCTTAGCGTAAAAACTTTTGTAAGGGGTCATCCAATTCTGTTCTTCCACATTAATTACCATTACCTCTTGGGTATCGATGGTAAGTTTTTTGAGTGTGTCCTGAATGATGGTTTTGAGATGCCTAGTTTTCTTGGTACTTGCCAGCTTGGAGAGCAGGTCTACCCTAGTGTCACTCTTTCGCGGTATATGGTACATCTCAAAACACTCGAAACCTTCGATAAGTGTTTTGACCAAATGATAATATTGGAGGAGTATGGCTTCTTTAGTTTGAAATGTAACGCCCGGCCACTTACAGGATCAATGATTGTCCCCACATACCAACACAAGACTTTTCAGTGTGCTTTGTCCTCACTCACACACTTCCTGAGAAACTTCCCAAGAGGTCACCCATCCCATAATTGCTCCAAGTCAAGCAGGCTTAACTGTGAAGTTCTTAAGCTATGGGCTACCGAAAAGTAGATGCACCTTGTTGGTATAGGTAGTACCTATTAAATCCTTTAAGTTATCTTCAACTGTACAGTCTCATACTTGCACAGCCTCTAGATCCCTCTCGTTCGGGTGTGTATTCGATTCATTCATGTACCCCTCCCATTGGAAGCCTCCAGGAGCCGCTCTTTGTCCGTGCCTCACTGCATCGGCGATCACTCCCTGCCCTCGTCAGCGCCCGGGATGTTGTTGATTCAAAGAGGAGCTAATGCATAAATGGACAAGGTTCAAGCTTGGTGGTTTTGTGCTTTCAACATGCCTCATTGCAAGTGTATCAAAGAAGCTTTGGATGATCAATTTGATTTATGTAAAAGGGAAGTTGAGTAATATGATAATCCATTGAACATTGCATGCATGATCATTCATCTAGGATTGTTAGATTGATGGTCTAAGTAAAAGCAATTAACTAGTAAGGCATTTAAAAAGCTAAGTTTTTGGAAAAATTAAGTCTTACTGAATTAATCGATTATTTGATTGATGGCATCGATTATTTTGTTCTTCGTGCCTTCTGGAAAACAAAGCAAGAACATTGTAATCGATTACATATCGAATTAATCGATTACATAGGCTTAAATAAGAAAATCATGCTGACTGTCTTAATCGATTACAGCATTTCGTAATCGATTACATCTATGCCTAAGGATTACATGGTCAGCTGGTTTAATCGATTACATGTCGTTTTAATCGATTACATAATACATTTGAGAATACATGACTGACTGTCTTAATCGATTACCATATTCAGTAATCGATTACTCAATGTATTTAGAAAAACATGCCTGTCTGGTTTAATCGATTACTTTACGGAATAATCGATTATATT
Source organism: Glycine tomentella (assembly GCA_007407185.1). NCBI lineage: Eukaryota > Viridiplantae > Streptophyta > Magnoliopsida > Fabales > Fabaceae > Glycine > Glycine tomentella. The sequence goes on along the minus strand of PYAF01004142.1, from coordinate 435,303 downwards.
GTTCATAGCTCAAACCCAGAACTTATCAGGAGCACTTTAATCGATTACATTCTTGGATTAATCGATTACAAATGCGAAATAATCGATTACAGGAGCAGGTTTAATCGATTATTTTCAGTTAGAAAACTGTTATAAATAGAACCTCTTGCTCTGTGCTTTGTAACTTTGAGAAATTCGTATATTGAGCAATCACAAACGTTCATAAACTTTCTTTAGTGAGTTTTCTAAGTTTCTAACATCATTGTGGCTTCACCAATTCATATGGGTCATTGATTTGAAGAGTGAAGAATCATTGGTTTTCAAAGCAAAAGGAAAGGAATGCATTAAGTTTGTAATCTCTCTTTCAACCTGATTGAATCATTCATATGCATATGTTCTTTGGATTATCAGGTGAAATCTTTCCTTAGTCTTTGAAAGTGTATTTCTTTTAATTGATTTTTGTAAAGATTGGCTTATTGCAAATGGGTTTCTTGCTTGATGATTAGATATAGTGTTTCTCTAAGGGAAGCTGAGTAGTGTTCTCAGTTTGGGTTTGGTCTCTAAGGGTCTAATAGTGTTTTAGACTTCTGAACTTTATCTAGGGTTGATAAAGAGAGGCTTGTAATATCTTGTAAGAATAATTTTTGCAATAGTGGAACTCTACTTTAGTGTTGAGTGGAAGAACTGGATGTAGCTTCATAGTGTTTGAAGTGAACCAGTATAAAAATCAGTGGCTAATCTTTCTTCTCTTCTCTTCATCTCTAAATATCTTTGGTGGTGATTCAAATTATTTGCACAGAAAGTTTTTTACAGCTTATTGATTTCTTGCCAATGGAATTTGATTGAATAAATGATTCTTGGTTTCAAAATAATTTTGAAGGGATAAAGATCCTGTGGTAACTCTGATTTGAAATTTTAATTTACCAAGGTTCAACCAATTCACCCCCTCTTGGTTGTTTTGAAGTGTTCCTATTATTTTCAGATGTTACATGAAACTTGTTGGTGACCTGTCCCTGAATGAGTTGCGAGTCAGAATAACACCTTAGATACTTGGCCCCGACTTCCTTTGCGAGCCTAAGTCCTACAATCAGTGCCTCATATTCAGCTTGGTTGTTGGAAGCTTTAAAGTTAAACCTGAGGGCTTGTTCCAGCGTAATGTTTCCAGGACCCTCAAGAATAATTCATGCTCCGCTTCTCTGCATGTTGGACGCTTCGTCCACATAGAGGTTCCACCAATCTGGGATGGATTTGTCATCCCCTGCAAATTCTGCTAGGAAGTCCTCCATGAACCGTGTCTTCATGGGACCACGAGATTCATATCGTATGTCAAATTCTGACAACTCCACCGACCATGCTACCATCTTGCCTGCCAACTCTGGTTTCTGCAATACCTGCTTAATGGGATAATTAGATTTTACTATTACCTGGTGACTTTGGAAGTAAGGTTGGAGGCGTCTAGCCAAGGTGACAAGTGCTAAGGAAATTTTCTCAATCGTTTGATATCTCTTCTCAGCATGATGCAACATACGACTAGTAAAATAGATAAGGAGTTTATGCTTCGCTTCTTCTTAGACAAGTGTTGAACTAACAGCTTCGTCCGCAATAAAAAGATACAAAAGCAAAGGTGCTTCTGGTCTAGGTCGACTCAAGAGTAGTAGAGCAGCAATAGTCTTCTTAAATGCTTCAAAGGCCTGCTCACAAGCTTCATTCCAGAGGAATGGTTCAGTCTTATTGAGTAACCTGTAAAAGGGCTTTGCCTTTTCGGCAAGCTTCGGGAGGAACCGTGATAGAGCCTCCAATCTTCCATTCAGTCTTTGAATTCCATTGACATTTGTCGGGCTGTGCATCTGCAAGATAGCTGAACATTTGTTTGGGTTGGCTTCGATTCCTCAATGTGTAATCATGAATCCAAGGAACTTTCCACCCCCTACCCCGAATATGCACTTCTCGGGGTTAAGTCGCATATCATATTTCCGCACTTCTCCAAATACCTCCTCCAAATCTGCCACATGTTGATCTACACTCTGAGACTTGACAACCATGTCATCAACATATACCTCGACATTGCGTCCGATCTGTTTTCTGAAGACACGATCCATAAGTTGTTGATATGTGGCCCCCACATTTTTTAGGCCGAAAGGCATGACTCTGTAGCAATAATTGGCATCTTTAGTAATAAATGTCATTTTCTCCCCATTTGGCAGATGCATCCTGATCTAATTGTATTCGGAGTACGCATCCAAGAAACTCAGGATTTGGAACTCGGACGCGCCAGCGACCAATCCGTCAATGCTGGGCAATGGATATGTATCCTTTAGGCATGCCTTGTTAAGATCAGTAAAGTCTGTGCACATGCACCACTTGCCATTGGCCTTTTTAACCATGACCACATTAGCAAGCCAAGTTGAATACCTAATTTCTCTGATAAGTTTGCCTTAAGTAATTTGTCTACCTCCTCTTTTATTTCCCTTTGTCTTTCTTCACCCATATTTTGCTTTTTCTGAGCTACCGGTTTAGCCTGCAGACATATTGCCAGCTTGTGGCATATGATATTGGGATCAATACCTGGCATGTTAGGTGGCTGCCAAGAAAATAAGTCTACATTCTTACGAAGAATGTCAGCTATATGCCTGTATTTGTGACTAGTAAGGTCCTTGTTGAGCTGTGTACACTGCCAAGGTTTTGGTCCGAGTTGAAGTTTGATAAGTTCTTCAATCGATTTTGGCCCTTTGTCGATAATATTGTCACGTGGATCCACATCGAAGGTATCGTCGAGGTGAGTTGTATGAACAATAAGGGTATATGATGCGAACCCTATATCAATATTCATCACCTGACTAGTGCCCCTCTAAGTGGGACTGTGTCTGCTCGGTTCTTTGCTAGGAGGATACAGTGCCACTTTCAAGCTTTGTGTAACACTGTCAGGCTTGCTTTTGATCTTCTTTTACTATGATAATCTCTCCTATCATAGTAGGAAACTTCCTCTTCAAATGGGGTGTAGAGACAATAGCCCCAAGTTCGTTCAAAGTTTTCCTACTGATTTGCAAAGTAAGCAGTATCGGCCTCGACTATCAAGTATTTAACATTGAAACTTCTAAATAGTCTTCCTTGACCGAAAGTAGTCATGAGGTCCACATACCCCCGCGTGTCTACCCTTTCTCCTGCAAAGGCAAAGAGGGGTTCAGGATGGGCTTTGATTATGTTTGAAGAGATTTCTAACTTCAGGAAAGTTCTCTAATATTAGATGTCGGCAGAGCTGCCTTGATCAATGAGGACTTTGGACAATCTGAAGTTGGCGATTATGAGAGAAACCACCATTAGGTCATCCTGGTTGACAGGATTTATTCCCACAAAGTCTACATTCGTAAAAGTGATAGGGGAAGACTCTGTGGTGAGGGAGCGTCGACATAGTATATGTCAATATCCTGTATGGCATGTAAGTGTCTCTTTCAAGACAGATTAGATGATCCGCCATACGAGAATCCACCTGCAATGGTATTGATTTCCCCTCGGATGTGTTGGGGAGGTCCGTCCTCCTGTTGGCAAGGAGGTTGACGCTCATGTCTACGCTGTTGTTGTCTCTGCCTCCCTCTATCATCAGGTCGTCTGCCAACATCTCGGTTCCTGTCATGGTTCATGTACTGATCATGTCGTCTACCCTCAGGTTGGTTTCTAGTACAGGAATTATCAGGTCGTTATACAAACCTTGCCAAATGTCTTGCTTGGATAAGTTCTTCAATCTTATCTTTCAGGGCCCAACACTTTTCAGTGTGATGACCAGTACCGCAATGAAATCAATAATACTTATTCGGGTCAGATCCTTGTTTGAAAGATGGTGTAGGATTAGGTGATACCACATGCACTTCGGTGTTGAATGCTTCCTCCATGATTGTAGCCTGATTGACCGTTAAAGGGGTATATGTCTCATACCTAGGTCCTTTCGGAAGAGGTTGGTATATGTCCTTCCTCTGCCTTTTATTCGATCTTTGTGAATCGATTTTCACATTCATGTTCCGTTTTTCCCTTTTTTGTCTGGTTCGTGTAATTTCATTCTAAAATTTGGACATCTCCTCCATCTTGGTGTAACCTACAGCTCGTTCATGTATTTCGTCCATGCTAGCAAGGGGTTGCATGGATAAACTATCTGCAAACCTGCTGGGTCGTAATGGCATCATCGAGTGTAATGCTACTTCAGGATTGAGGTTTCTGATTTGGACAAATATTTGCGCAAATCGGTTCGTGAATTTTGGAAGAGATTCATTATCTTCCCGACGCAAAGTGGCCAATGCTGCTGAAGTCAGCCTATGAGATCAACTGGTTGCATAATGTGCTTTGAACTTTTGGACCAAAGCGCTAAAATTGCTGATGGATTTCGAAGGGAGTCCACTATACCATGTCAAAGCTGATCCCTTTAAAGAACTAGAAAACACCCAACACAATATGGCATCACTATTGGTGTAAAGATTAACCTAAGTCAAATAGGCATCCAAATGCTCTTTTGGGTCGGTGGTGTCATCGTACCTCTCTAGATGAATGGATTTCCATCCAGGAGGAAGGGAAACTTCCATAATGTGATCAGCAAAAGGGTGCATCTTCATTGTCAATTCATCGTGACGATATACTCGTGTAGAGCTAGAACCGCCAGGAGGGTTGACATTTTGTTGGTGGTGCGACTCGCCTTGAGTCGTTTTGTAAGGACCTTTATTATCGCGCGGGGATTCAGGTCAGAAAACCCTGCTAAGGGTGCGGCGCCGGTGGCACCAGGATCGGCGCTGATGACGCCAAATGTAATAGTTTGAATTCGTAAGCTTAGTTTAAGCATGAATGCAAGTTTATGGTTGTTCTGGCATATGGCGCGACCCACTTGGGGTGTGGCGCGACACGCGCCATATGTGTAATATAGGGCAGATGGCTCTGCCATGTCACGCGAGTCACGTGGGATCCACGCGTGTCACGTGGAAGGCCAGAAGGTATGGCGCGAGTCGCGTGGTTAGACGACGCGAGTCGCGTGGGAAGTGGCTCAGAAAGGGCATTTCTGTCTGCCATCTCAAGTGAAACGCGTGGGAGGTCAAGTGAGTCGCGTGGGAACATCGGCAGACCAGTTTTTAAAGGCCAAAACGTGAGAAAATGGAAGAAATTCCATTTCTTCTTCC
>PYAF01004142.1:411480-430071 GCA_007407185.1 Glycine tomentella | reverse complement strand
AGCTCTGTTATCTGTCTTATTTATGTTGTTTTGATAAACTGGATCAGCAGGGGCGTGATTTTATAGTTCTGTTGTGTGATTCCATACATAATGTATCAAGAAAACGATCCTGTGTTTCCGCTGAGCTAATTAATGGATATTTCATACGCTAACCTGATATTATTAATGATAACACGTCGGAGGCCTACGGGGTGTTACACGTTTCATTTTGCATGGATTGAGACTGTCCACCCCCAGATTGGTGTCTCTTCCTAGTCTCGTGTTGGTCACAATCGTCTTTTAACTTTCAGATTTCTTCTTTGTGCCTTCGCTCCATCTCCGCCAAGTGGTTTTGGAGTTGTTGAATGGCATCGGCATTCGTCAAAGTCGTGTGTGGAGGATTAGATGCATCCAAATGAGTGTCACGCCTGATGCTGGAGCGTGTACTGATCATGACTTTTTTCTGGTGATTGTTTGGGAGCAAGGCCGCAGGGTATGTTTTAGGAGTGGGTTCCAAACTCTGCACACCGTACAAGTAAACGTCTTTGTTTAGGAGAGGTACCTGCAAAACAAAGGAAAGACACTACAACGCTTAAGTAAGTACATTAATTATATGAGAATAATCAAGTATATGAGAATCTCAAATGAATATGTGTGTGAGTATTCAAGCATTCACACCATGTATTTCTTCTTCTTTTAGGTTTAGAGAGAACCTGTATTTATAATGCGGAGTATGGGTCTTGGGCCTTTGTTTAGTAAATAACATGTTGATAAGATAACAAATAATAGCAGGTAGTTATATTTGAATTAGAGATAATGTGTACCTTATAGATATGTTGTTATTTGTAGATAAATAACAACTTGAGGATAATTAGAGAGATATTAGGAGATAAGGTGATTGCACAATCTCCAATATATACAAAAATATAACATTTCAGTCCAAGAGCTTCTGGAAGGTGAATAGATAAGTGTCTGTGTTCCTGTAGCGAGGCAGACTCTGAGGTTGGACAAAATGTACTCCTGTCAGGGTTGACACATAAGACGAAAATATACATGATCACTGTAGCAGGGCATACACGGAGGATGAACACGTGTACAGTGACAATAACAAATCACATTTATGTTTCACCTAATCTTGACAATTTTCATAAAATCACATTTATGTTTCCACAGTAATACCCACGTGTAATTTTTACTAATTTGTACAGTATAATAACAAATGTATTAAAATTTGATGGACTAATGAACTTTATTGAGTATTACAGGAACATTATTATTCAAAACACTTTTGGTATTTGATTTCCTAACCTTGACTATGCTCTGATCATATATCTTATATGTCCAATTCTTTCTTAATTAAGAACTCTTACACTTGTTTTCATAAAAGAACTATCTATCGTCCAACTTGCTAAAATAAACAAGCGTCTAAGTGCTTTTTTGAAAACTAGCATCCAATGTGTAGTGTAGAGTCTTTTGAACATCCAAATTGGTGATAAGAAACTTACACAATTATTTCTATCAAAGTTTATTTTCACCTAATCTCTATAGTCTAAATGAGGATGATTATGCTTAAGATTTTCATGTACTTTATGTTTCATCGTCTTTTTGAATTTACCTTATCATTTGAATTTCAAGTGTGTGCTAAGGCAGGATAGAAAAGAAGCATAATCTCTGCAAAATCACATTTTCGTACAAGTAGTGGAGACAACATAAGCGTTGCAATAGGACAAGCTTTGTGAGAGAACACATATTTTTTTCATAAGGCTTTGATCCCCACAACAATCAGATTCGTGAAGCCTATAAATCAAGGTGCAAGCACACACACAACTCTTGTATTCTGATATCTTGAAGTGCTGCTATTTTACTCTGATACAAGTCTCGTATTGAACAATTATATACTAAGTGCTTAGTGTATAATTCTTTGCTTAGCAAAGTTTTTTGTAATCAACTTCTATTGCATATCCTCTCTTTGAGAACTCTCTTTGAGAGCTATTTGATTTGTAATCATTCAAATTTTTGTTCAGAAAGCCAGAACTGGCTTAGTGATCAAAGATTATTTGGGTATATTTTAGTTTCAAAATGAGATTGAGGGTGTGTCAAAAGTAACAGAGAATACTTGTTATAAGTCAGAAATGACAAGGAAAAAAAATACTTGTTCTATAATCTATTTTGATCAGTGGAACTCTTCTATCATGATTTTACTCATTATAAAACAAGTGTTTATACTTTTGTTGTTGTGTCCTAATTTGTCTAATTTGTTTTCTCTCAAACACACCATTGGACGCACATGTTTCTTGCTCACTTTGGTTTTGTGAAAACTGTTTTTAACACATTGTTGGACAATCTTCTTGCAAACTTGTTTTCAAAGTTTTTCTTTAAATCTGTTTTTGCAACTTTGAGGAAAAGTTTTAAGTTTACACTAACATGCTACTCAATCCCCTCCCCCTTCTAGTGTGTTCTTTTATTTCACTCACACCCCACTTCCCCTCCATCTTTATGTGTTCTTCTTTCTCTCATAATCACCTAAGTTCTCTTAAGTTCTGTTATACACTCAAAATCCATTTTCATCTTAAGATCAAGAAGGTTCCATTGAAGATTCTAAGGAACAAGCTAGTAGCTCAGCCTTCTTACCTTTTCTCTCTCTATGTCACGACTTCCTTAGGTTAGGGGGAGGAGGCCAGATTCCTTTCTTTTTGAGTCATAACAATGGATTAAGAGTGAGAGATATCCCTTAATCCCTCTTTGAACCTGATTTTTTATGGGTCTATGTATATGGTTGTGATTCTCTAATTTTTGGAGTTGACGTGAATAGTGTTTTGTCGTTAGAAACTTTAAGATTGAGGTTGGTATGAGTGGATGATCTTTATTAATGTTGTTATTAAGTTGAATAAGCATATTCATGTGTTATATGCATAAGAAAGTTTGAATAGATTATTCCTTGCTTGTTAGTGGTGATCTCGGTATGGACAAGAAAATGGAATAGGGACAAAATTGTATTTGATTCCCATTTTAACATGACTATGGATGCATGGATGTGTTGTAATAAAGCTCTAACTAATTATGTGCCATTTATGTTGTTACAAAAAAGTTGAAAATTTCAAGGTGGATGTAATAGGTAGATATCAGATTTGTATATTTAAACTTAAAAAAACACTTTGTTTTAGTAAAATATATAATTTTATGCTTTTTGATGTGTTTATCAAAAAAATTTTAAATAATATTTTCCTGTTTTTTAGGAAGCAAATTCTTTCTGCTTCTTTAAAAAAATCACTTTAAAAAAAATACTTATTTTAGAATCACATTTGAAAAAATAATAATAAACTAACCGGCCCATTAAGCCTAGTCTGACTGCTCTACTAGGACATCTATCTAAAGTACTATATTTGGAGAGGACTATATTGAATTATATGGTCAGTATACATTGTACTCTATGCGTATGCATTACTTTGATATACAAATGTTCATGTAATATCTTTACCGTTTTTCTTTGTTGAAGGGAATAATATCTATCTTGAACCTTGTAAAAAATTACTGCACGTATACGTTAAGCCAAATTCTTGATTTTAAATTAATCAAATACCAAGTAATAAATCATATAGATTTTATATTACTAATAGTGTCAGACGGCACAAAATTCAGAGGCATTGCATACCTCATGGATATTACAACACAATATTGACATAAAAGGAAGATCGTGTTCATCGGTCAATATATCGAGCCTATGGTTATTCAAATTTTCAACTCATGAACCAAACTACGCTACAGTTTGTTCAGTTTTGATCTCATCAAACCTTAATTCTAATCCGACGCAATTTTTCTTGATTGACGATTTAGGTAAGTTGTTTATGAATAAACACTCCTTGTTTGCCAAATATATCCAACAGATCGTAACATCTCTATTGTCTCGTCGTATAATTAAAAACGCCAATTGAAAAAGATAAGTCTTGTAAAATGGAACGCCAAAATAAAATAAAAATATCAGGAATCCTATAATTAACCAACTATTACAAACTTCAGCATAACATATTCTAAAACAAAAAGGGCCACAAGCTTCCCCTAAAACTCAGGTAAAGATAACCAGCACGAGGGTTATCCAACCATCATCACTGAGACATGCTAAACGTACTTGAGTTGCAAGTCATAAATAACCAAAATGATTGGAAGAACCTGAATGTTGCAAGTGGAGGCAACTACTTTTTTCCTCTTACTAAATAATTAAGAACCATACAATTCCATATGATCACAAACCATGTGAGCCGTTCCTGATGAAAGAAAAAATGGTAACAATTAATTTTGAAGAAATAGTTCCTTTTTTTTTTTTGCTTCAAAAACTCTAGTGAAACATAAAAACAATTTTGATTATTTCGCAAAAATAAGCTAAACCAACTGCTTCATTATCTAAAAGTAGCTATTTAATTATTTGAAGACCTTTCTGTAACAAACCAATTAAGGTATTAGACTATTATTGATTAAGGACCTCATCTTTATTGATTTTTTAATTAATAAAAAAATAATGTTGAAAAAACAAAACTACCCAATTCGACATGTGTAAATGATTTATAACATTGGAAAAAGATGTGACCATCCTTTTCATTTGATAATATAATCAAAATATCTTTTGAAGTTGATGTATTCAATTGATTATGAAAGTGAAGTCCAAGAGCTTGATTCATAAGTTTTATAGCTAATGTCCTTAATTATCTTCAGTAATAAGAATTGTTTTCCTTCAAAATATTAAAAGTTCTTGGTGGAAAAGAAGACTGTTAAAGTAGATTCCACCAAATGGATATGCTCAACCACGGCAACAGGTATATGATGTAATTATAAATATCATTATGTAATTATATATACCTTGTATCTTGCAGTCCCCGGAATTTGAAATCCAGATTGTTACTCAATGTAGTACTTATTTTTTAAAGGTGCAAGTAGCTTGCCAGAATGCTGATGAATCTCACATCCAAGTTCAACCTCCATCAAACGATGGTTTTCCTTTGAGCGACTCATTAGAAAAGAAACCCTTAACTCATCACCTTCACTCAGATGCATGGGAGGATGCAAGAGGAAAACCTGTCAAATGATTAAATATATTATGAAACAAACATTATCATAAAGCAGGATAAAAGTCATGCCATAGGTTATGGCTCAAATAAATAGATGCTACATAGAGGAAATGCCCCATCAATCATAAAGTTTGAAAGTTAAGCCTTTGCCTATCTCCCTTTCTCTACAAAATTGTATTTCAACAATAGAACAAGCACTTTAAGAGTGTGTTTGAAGCAAATTGAAGAACTACACAAGCAGAACAGCACACTACAAGTAGCTGAGCCATAACTAAACACGACGTTTTGATCTGTTTGCTGTTTGGAGAGTCATGCATGGTACAAGTAGTTATGAGAGAGAAGGAGAAGAAAGGATGGAGGAGAAGGGTTGAGGAAGAGAAGTCACAAGAAAACTACTGAGGATCAAGTATTTAAAAGTTCTGTCCTGTGCTTTCTCTTTGTTTTATCCTGTCCTATGACAATTTATAAAGTCAAATATGGAACTAGTATGTTGTGTTGTCCAGCCCTTTTAATATTTTAGCAAACCAAGCATAACCCTAAGGAAGTTAAAACAAGGAACCATCTATTCCTTCAACAGTGTTCAGTTGTTATCAAAAGTAATGAACCCATATTAGAGAAAATGATAATGACAAATTATTTCATGGATAAATCAACCACCAAGAAGTTGATGATGCAGCACAAACCTGTTGGCCCCAGTGTGTACCATAATTTACACTGGGAGCTGTAGTTAACTCAATCTCTTGTTCAGCAGGATCCTCACTTCTTCCCTGGTGGATAAAAACAGGGAACATTGGGATTTATGATATTTGATATATACAATTCTGTTAAAAAGGTCGGAGTCTCTTACCCGAAAATGTACATCAAACCACCCTCCAAATCCACATAGCTTTGTGTTATCCACGGTTATTGACATTGAAAAATCTGATCTGACTTTCTCTATGTCAGCCACCGTAGCAGTTAAACAATCAATTTCCTTTATTATACCAGCAGTTCCTACAACTTGATGTGGATGAAGGTTGTTCCACAATGATGTCTAAGGAAATCACAGCAAGCATAAATTAGTTTCATGTGTAATAGAAAATTCAATGTCATCAAATGATTTATCTTTCTATATATTATATCTGCCATTAACTGGAGATATAAGGTTGGTTGGGTGGTTGGGTGAAAAGTTCGAAGAAGGGAGGGAGGGAGAGGTTGTGGGTTCGAATCCCTCCGCTAACAAAAACACTTACATTTAACAACTAACTTTGGCCGATCAAAAAAAAAAAAAATATCTGCCATTAACTTAGCCCCATAGAAGCCAGTTTCAACGTGCTACATTTATACATCTAAGAACACCCCACAAAAATAAAAAAGAAAAGGGGAAAGTTAATCATTTTATCACCATATATTTCAATATTATGCAATTGCTTAAGGTGAAATAACCACCAATGTTGTCAAACTTGTAGATCCAACCAAGGATCTGACAAAGGAGGTAGACACATAAACATGGGATTGTAACGTAAAATGTAAGATCCCTCCTAACATATAATTTATATTCAAGAATACACACCACCCATACATGCATGCACACATAAAATAACACAAAACAGTAAATCATGGTTCAAAGCATAATGGATGTGATTTGTGAAATCATACCAAGATAAAAGACTTCCTAATAAACAAAAGTTATAAAGTTACAACTAAAACAATAAAACTCACAAAGGTTTGACCAGTAGCAGATGACATTTTCAATATAAAAAATCTAGAAAAAAACAAGGGAATGAATGACAGACCATCAAAATAGCAGTCTCATTGTCTCAGTCAACCCTAAAAAATCATAGGGGCTCATGATCAAATCACAAAATCACATAGATGCAGAAGCAGAACACATCAGAGGCAAACGGTCACAGAAGTAGCACAGAAACACAAGCCTAGCTCCCACACAATGATGCAGTGCACAAACACAAGCACAGAGACACAGCATCCAGCCACTTACTTGCACAGAAGCCCAACACACACTTGCACATGGACATAAACCTTCCAAATATTGGGCATTTTTAGGTCCAAATCCAGTATCAAGTCTTGTTGTGGGCCTAAATCCCTATCACTCACACTTGCAAAACTGACACAGCAGACAAGGTGCCCACAACTTCATGGCAGCAAGGACTTCTGAATCAAAGAGGGTTCATTTTCAGACAATGAAAAGGCCTCAATAGGATTTCTAGAATTCGGTTTACGTTTTGGTGGGTAAAGTAATTTTCGGATCAAGGATTTTCTGCAATTGGCTTAACCCACTATTCATTGTTCATGTTCATGAAGGATCCTAGAAATGCACAATCCCCCCACTCCCCTTTTACACTCCAGCATGCAATCCTATCACAATCCCAGCAAAAATGATTTCCAAGTAGTGATTAGGATCATTCAATCTAGTAAAACACATAGAATTGTGTTTGTACAAGCCATCATCCAACTTCAACAATCATGACAGCAATACCAAATATAACTTTTAAAAGTTACAACTGATTCACTAATTTAAAACAGATAAAGAGAGACCAATACCAACTTAATTAAAGAACTGACAGACATCCCAACCATGATCAAAATTTTATTTCACAAAATAAATATCATTACACTTAAGGTGTACCAAAGTATACAACTTACCTGTAGATAGTATTTTCTCTGCTCCTCCGAAAAAGGCCTCGTTAAAGTGCTCATATCAACACCATAGTAGGTTTTTGTTTCATCAACAAAGTGGTGCCAATCATCCATAGTCGACTCGTAATCGCCCAATTTGTGATCTACTATCCCAGTCTGGATAGGTGCCATCCACATTCGCGCATGACTAGGATACCTGCCAAAATAGAGCCGCTTAAATCACCAATTGCATAGGTAACACCTAAAGCAACCAAAGAAATACTCACATGCACTAATGATTTTCATAACAATAGCAATTCATAATCATAACCATACCACTTTCGTGACAAACAGTTACCTTCAGAGGCAATAACCAAATCATTTATATATTTAATTTATCACCAATTCACCATTGGTAATGTAATGAAAAGAGAATGTTAAGCACAACATGCCAAGACAATGAGTCAACTGAAAAATAGATACAAGTATAGGACCAGAGCAAATGCATTCCTAATTCCTTTGTCTCAAGTTATAGAATAGTTTTATATTTCATTCACTTTCTTAGGTTTGGCACTACATTCGTTGACTAATGACTGGATTTTGAAACTAGCCCAATTCTGTTGAAAACTATAGAATATGCTGCACAGAACAAAACTGTGTCTTGTGTGTAGCTCTAGTTATAAACATGGAAACAAAAATTGATATTTAAGTTTAACATTTTTTTTATTAATAGTTAAACTTCAAAAATTAACTGCTTCTGGTAACATTTTGCATATACAATACAATATAGAAATAAAATCAAATATTTAGTGGCCAAAATTACTCTAGTAGATCTCAACAAAATCCCAAAGAAAGAAGGAAATGCTACTACATGAAGAATGAACTCCACAATATCTATTTAACACAAGATAAGACCACAAATGGAAGAATAGGTAAAGAGTAATGTGCATATCAAGAAGCCACAAAACATCAAATCAGGTAGATACATCATAATACTAATTTTTTCTCTGCTTTGTTGCAGAAAAATAGTTACAACAACACATACATCACTCCTGTCGGTTTGAGCCAGCGGTCACGAGCATTTATAACTGAATCAAACATAGATTCACGCAGAAGAAAATAACCCATCCATTCAGAGATGATCACGTCAACTGCAAAAGTTATACAACAAGTCAACAACGTTTAAGCCAATCAATCACAAGGATATTCGACAAAGCATGATTTAGATAGAGAGGGAAAAAATCAACAAATTCAAATTAGTCACAACACAGAAAGCAAGGTGCATGCTTAGTTTAAGAAAGCATTTTCCCTTTCCTATTTTAACCAATAGTTACCAAAAAAAAAATCTTGGCTTTTACTTTATTGTTTTCAAAGATTTGTAAAGAAAATCATGAAAACACCAAAACTGTTGTTTTCTTCCCCAACAAATCTTTAAAAACAATATTGTAAAACAAAATGCCATTTTTGAAATCATTAATGGACACAAGAACCGGAGACAAAAAAATGTTCTATCAAACAAACTTAACAGATCCTAATAGTTCTAACCTTTCTCAGGCAAGGTAATTTCCTCCATTGATCCCTCAATGACCTCAACTACATCCTGGAGATTATTCGCTTTGACAAGTGCACGTGCATGTTCCGACATCTTGGTAGCTTCCACTGCATACACCTTCCTCGCACCCGCTTGTGCTGACCATATAGCAAGAATGCCACTTCCAGTCCCCACATCCAAAACAGTCTTCTCCAAAAACCAACTCACAAGTCAGCTCAAAATCATCTCTTCCACACCCAAAACAACAAAAACACAAGTAACAAACAACCCTAACCAACTCACTCAAGTTAAATCCATTTCTACAACTCTATAATTTCCATTTTAGCATCGAAGTTGGGCTCAGCAATCTAATTTCAAGGGTTATATTTCACCTCCCCATACCTTTGCATAGCAAGCAGCCTCCGGGCACTGGGGTACATTAGTTTTTTTTCACAAAAAAATCGTATCATGAAACCCTTTTTTTTAATTTTAGAAAACAAAGTATAGATGCAGCACTACTCTCTGCTAAAAAATTGGGTATTTTCAAACCTCCATGATCCAAGGTTGATTTAATTTCCAGTTTTGACAGGAAAATAGTACTAAAGGTTCATACAGGATGGCACATACTTCATGGAACTTAAATGTTAGTAGAAGGTTAGAGGGGTAAAACGGTAATAAAAAAGAAGAAGAGGGGTCAGTACCTTGCCAGCGAAGTGGCGTTTGTTTTGAAAAATGGCGTTGAAGTAAGCGTCCATGCGAACGCGGTCGGAAAGCATCTCCTTCTGGTGGTAGAGGAAAGCATAGGTGCAGAAGTAATTAGCGTAGTCGACGTCTTTGGGGACAGGGGCGCCGCCACGACCACCAGCGACAACGTTCGCAGAGGTTCCCATGTTCACTCGCTCGCCCTTGCTCTCTGCCCTGTTCAATTTTTAGGGCAGGCTTGCTTTGGCGGCACTGCAGGGCTTTGCTTCTGTAGTCTACCGTTACTTCATACGAGTTGTGTTTTCGGGTTTTATAGCTCAACTCACTTCTTTTTTTAATTCTTTTATATATATATATATATATATATATATATATATATATATATATATATATATAAACCTGAAATTCAGTGAGTGTGTTTAAATGAAGGATTTTAAAATTTTAGGAACTTACAATTCACGACAATTAAAATATTAATTAAAATTTTTAGATTTTTAACATTTTTTTTGGATAATACAATTTAAATTGTTTGAATTTCAAATTTTTTATTTGGATAAAACAATTTGAATTACTTATTTGAATTTTTTGTTTGAATAAAATAGTTTCAATTTATTATATTTCCTTTTTTTATTTTTTCTCCAATTATATTGCAAAATATTTTTTTAACAATTATAAAAATACAAATGATCATATAAATAAAAAAATTGATATTATTTATAATAATTTGCTTTAAAGACTTTTTAAAAGTATGCACCAAGGACATAACACTCCACAACAACAAGAACCTACATAAGTAATAATTAATAGATATACTAAAGAAAACTACTTTGAGTAGATTCACTCGTAGCATATACATTAGTTACTATATGGATGAGACTTATCTCCCTAATGCGCTACACCATCACTACACTATAGATGACTCTAGTCTCCCTTCGATGGTTACTAGTTGTTTGAATCTCTCCTCTTCTTTTATTTCAAGTGTTAGAGTCAACCATTTAACTTCCATTGTCCATGCATTAGCCATAAGGCACCCGTAAGAGTCGAAATCAGCATTTAAGTTCGATCCACTAAACAATTGCATGATACCGGCTATAATCTAGCTCTTCAATGCCATCCATGCTTTCAGTTTGGTATTTTAGTGATCCAAAAAGTAAAGTATACTCGAAAGACTAGGCAGAAAAAGATCTTCTTACCCGTAGTAGTGACAATCAGGAAACCTGAGAACAGGCATCTCAGAAGGAAAGTTTTTGAACTTCCAGGTGACGTCCTACTGCTCCTGTGCCAACTTCCACTCTAGCTCCATTCAAGCCCGAGAAATAGATCGGCTTTGTGACAACGAACGTGCTCAGCTACGGGCAAAAATCATCACACTAGGACTGAGATCTCGATGCTGCTATGTCTCATTACTTGTTTCATGACGCACCTACGTGAAGCAGCCTAGCATCACTTTAGATAAGAGCTAAATGGATGACTTACAACTGAAAGTTCTTTGGATCGATATATCGTACGACGTAATGGAGATCTTGGTCTAGGTCTGGTGGTTCGCAAAATTCAAGTCGAACGGCAGGATAACCTTATCTTCCCTTGCATCCCTTTGGCCTTTTCTTCTCTTGTCCTTACAGGGAGTGAACTGACCTATGGGGGTAGGGCATAAACGATAGGAAGAGTGTAACTCAAAGAGCGCAGAGAAGATTGTCGACAACCACTTCTTCTTGTATGCGCTATAAGATATAGTCTTTGTATGAAAGCTCATAAGATCAGCTGGCAAAAACTAGGATTAGGAAGAGTGCCCTTGAACTACAAAAAAAATTATAATAAACAATACAAAAAAAAAAAGAAATGGATTCTCCTTACTTGAGCCATTAGGGAAACTGCCCTCTTCCCTCGAGATGGTCTGTCTTGCTTTTGCTTGATGGAAACTAGGGTTCTACTAGAATGGCGGGAAGTGAACAGTACCCGACGACATTCAAGGATGGATGTAGACCCATCGAGCAAGGATAATCATTCGGGTCACTTATGCCTATGCAAGGAGAGAGCACCACTAAAGGAAAGTTCAATCTTTGGGAAGGTCAGACACAAGAAACCAGTGACCAAGAAGCAGGAGAGGGTAGTGAATTCTGCAAATTTATAATCAATTTGTTCTCGTTCCAGTCTATTTTATGGCAGATTACCCTTGAAACAAAGGATCTTGATATTCTACCACTTCCGAAGAAGGGGCTCTATTTGACTCCCCTGCCCATGAAGTATAAGTGGGAGTCTACGATTGGCAGTACCGCATAGATTCGGAGACATAGAAAGTGATTGTTTACACAAATTGATCCATCCTTTCTTAGTCAGTGGAGCAACAGGTTTGACATCTACTAAAAAGTCACATCTTCAAGTCTTCATCATTACATTAGAATAAGTTCCTCTACAACAAACATCAAAATGTTTTTTTGATGTACCTTCAGAAGTTGTTCATATTTGAACAATGAAATGATTTCCTTGGAACAATTTCAAATGTGTCAAGCCATGCATAGGGGTGGAAATAGGTCAGGCCAGGCTTTGACAGACCTAAGCCTGGCCAGCATCACTATCACTAAGCCTAAGCCTAACTTGTTACCAGTTAAAAATAAGTTATTAAGGTCTGAGTCTGGCCTGGCCTGAAAGCCTGATTAAATAAAAACAAATAATTAAAAGTAAAAAAACAACATAATAGATATGTTTCTCTTGTAAATTATAAATTATCAAATATGATCTTATAAGTTATAGCTTATACAGGCCCACTATTCAGGATTATTGGGCTTTTTTTAAAAGCCTACAGTCTAACCTTTTCAATTAAAAAGGCTTTTTAAAAAGCTTAAATTTAGTCTACTTAGTAAACAGGCCAAGCCAAGCCAGGCCTTAACCAGGCCAGGCCATAGTGGAACGAATCGATTTTTTTACTTAGCTTATTATTTATAATTTTTACGAAATATATATATTTTTTCCTCGAAAAGTAATATTATAAACGAGTTATCTAACATAAAGCGTTCTTGAGTTCTTAAAAGCATACAGTCCAAAATGCAGTTTAATATATTACAGTCCAAAATATAGTCCATATACAGTCCCAAATACATGCCATCAGAATATATAGACGAGTCTAAAGTCTAGTACAAATTACACATTATCAGAATAAACACAAGAAACAAAATATAAGCAATCCAAGCTTCCTCATCACATCTTCTTCATAACCATCCACTGCTTATGCTTTACTGTTCCTCTGCTCACTCAAATAGATTGACTTCATCGCAGGTGTCAACCATAGACACCAAAATAGGGTAAGTTTATCATAAACATAGTTAAATAAAAGAATACATCCATAAATAACCATAATAACATTCATAAGACAAGATGCATGGTAGATGCATGATTCTCTCCTTGTTCCTCTCAAATTCTCATCACATGGTACCATAGTCAAGATAGCCTCAATCACTGGTCCAGAACTTGCACGATCAGTCAGGGTGTCACAGTGGTGCACAGGAAAGTCACCACACACTACATGCGACCATCATGGGTGGCGTGAGTTTCCCACTGCCGAAGCACCCCCCAGCTCAGACTCCTCATTGTCTGAACGCTCGTACTCAATTCCTCTAACTATCTGACACATCTCCTCTTGAGGTAAATCACACAGACTAGCCCCCGCCAGGCATATGCATATGAAACATGCATGAATGATTCTCTTTTTATCTCATATTTACTCTTCAGTATAGATTTATATCTCAGATTCTCATATTCTTATACTTGGAATTTTCAACATCAATCTTCATAAAGTTCAACATAATAGACATTCTTTCATCTAATTTTAGCATGAAATTTGATAAACATACTCAAGAATATATCGCACACTTTTAACAATATATAAACTCATAAACTTCAATGAAACATTCCATTATGTTACTATAAACCAAATCAATCATTTCCTTAAATATAGTCATAATACATACAATTTAAGTTACTTAATCATTCACCCATTAAGCTAGATTCAAGTTATTTATTCCAACAATCATTCCTTAAGCTAATTTCAAGTCACTTATTCAAATAATCATTCATTACACAAACTTTATCTCTTTGAAGTATTTCATCTAACACATGGTAGGCAAGGCTTAATTTTTTATGGAAATAAATGAGAATCTTAGCATAATTAATATCTAAACCATATTTATCATAAAGCTTCCCCATACCTTGCTTTCTTTAAAATTTTGGATAGCCTTGCTCCTAGTATTCCTGGTTCCTCACGTGAGTTTTAAGGATGGTGGGCCTTTGTTTTGTTTCAAGTAAAAGGTGACAAAGATGGAATATTGGAAAGTGATGGAATGAAAGTGATGTGGAGTGAAATTTTGCACGTAGGCTTGCCTTCAACCAGCCCATGTTTTCGGTCCCCACCTCTTTTTATAAGTTTATTGAAGTTGCCTTGGCTGCAAATATCTCAAAGGTTATGATGGCTTACTTTCCAATTGGTCCACTCTTATTGGCTAGTAGTTTTCCACCCTACAAGTGTCCATTTTCTTGAAAACTCTACATCGTTCTCCTTTGTTCTCAATTTGCAAGTTGCTTTCCAAGCTTAGAGTGAAATCCTTCATTTGTTTTCCTTTCCTACGTAGGATGGCTAAATTTTTAGTGAATTTCCATGTTTTTCTTCATTCTTTTACTTAGTATATTATTCTTGAAGTGAAATTTTTCTAGCTTTTTGTAAAATCTAATTTACATTTTCCTTCTTAAGAGTAATATAATTCTAGGTTAATCTTAATCCTATTAAAATTTCTCACAAATCATACCTTTTAGGGTATTGTTTAAGCTTTACCTATAATTTACATTTACCTTAATTCTAATTGGTCCAATTACTTTTGGTTATTAAAATTACTAAATTGGTTCATCAAATGAGTCTATTCCTTCTATAATTAAGAGAAAATTCTATGGATTGTATCTATCCTTTTCCTGTGTTTTTCTGATGCTTGAGTTAGTCTGGATTGAGCTCTTTTCAAAATATCTTCCAAAATTCCTAAAAATTTTAGTTTATGGTTTCTTTTCACCAACTATGTTAATAATTCATTATATAGGAGCATACTGTACTTTTATTAGGTTCTTATAGAATTCTTGAGGCTATCTGACCTTTTTAGGGCTGAAGGGTATTTTTGTAATTTTCAAAAATACCCAGGGACATTCTCGTCATTTTTACCTTAAACTATCTTTTTGTAAAATAAAAGCATATTAATAATCTTATGAGAAAATTCACACATATGTATTGAAATATGAGGGTGTTACAATTCTCCCCCCTTAAAAAATTTCGTCCTCGAAATTTACCTGATTCGAAGAGGGTCGAATAGCTCTTCCGCATCTCACTTTCCAGTTCCCATGTAGCATAACCATTTGTGCCGTTTCCCCAGATTACCTTTACCAAAGAAATTTCTTTTCCTTTTAGGGCTTTGATCCTTCTATCTTCAACCCTTACTGGAAATGTTTCATAAGTTAAATTATCCTTTATGGGTACATCATCTGTTTCAATTACATGGGAAGGATCATGGACATACTTACGTATTTGAGATACGTGGAAAACATCATGAAGATTTGAAAGATTTGGGGGTAAGGCAATTTGGTAAGCTACTGGTCCGACTCTTTTGATAATCTGGAAAGGTCCGATAAAACGCGGTGTAAGCTTTCGAGATTTCAGAGCTCTCCCAACACCAGTCCAAGGATTTACTCTTAAAAATACATGATCTCCTACATCAAACTCTAAATCCTTTCTTCTTTGATCATAATAACTTTCCTGCCTGCTGTAAGCAGCTTTCATCTTTTCTTGGATTAACTTAATTTTATCAGTAGTTTGTTGTATAATTTTTGGTCCTAAAATTAAGTTTTCGCCAGATTCTACCCAACACAGAGGAGTTCTACACTTCCTACCATACAAAGCTTCATATGGTGTCATACCAATAGAAGAATGAAAACTATTATTGTAAGTGAACTCTATCAAAGGTAGAAAGTCTTCCTAGTTTCCCTTATGTTCTAAAACACAAGCTCTCAACAGATCCTCTAATGATTGAATAGTTCTTTCAGTTTGTCCATCAGTTTGAGGATGGTAAGCTGAACTTAATTTTAATTTGGTTCCTAAAGCTTTATGCAAACTATCCCAAAATTTTGATGTAAATCTAGGATCCCTATCAGATACAATACTAGAAGGAACTCTATGCAATCTTACTATTTCTCTTATATACAAATTTATCAATTTTTCTAAAGAATATTGAAGGTTAATAGGAATAAAATGAACAGATTTTGTTAATCGATCTACTATAACCCATATAGAATCAAAACCTTTAGAACTCTTTGGTAAAGAGGTAACAAAATCCATAGATATACTATTCCATTTCCATTGAGGTATTTCTAAAGATTGCAACATACCTGAAGGCTTTTGATGTTCTATCTTATATTTCTGACAAACTAAACAAGAATATACATATTCACTTATCTCTTTCTTCATCTTTGGCCACCAAAACAAAACTTTTAAATCCTGATACATTTTAGTGGCTCCGGGATGAATACTTAACTTACTTTTGTGTCCTTCTTCCAAAATCCTTTTCTTAAGTTCAGGATCATTGGGGACACAAATTTTTCCTTGTAATCATAATATACCATCCGTTCCTATTTTAAATTCACTATTTCCTCCATTTGCTAAATTTTCAAATATAGTTCTCAAGAAAGGATCAGATCTTTGCCTATTTTCTATCTCTTTCAAAAATTCATTAGAAACTTGCAAAGCTCCTAATTTAACACTTCGAGGGGTAGTTTCACACATCAAACTAAGATCTCTGAATTGTTCCAACAAATCCATTTCTCTAATCATTAATGCATATATCATCAAAGATTTCCTACTTAAAGCATCTGCCACCACATTGGATTTACCAGGATGGTAATTAAGTTCAAAATCATAATCCTTCAAAAATTCTATCCATCTTCTGTCTCATATTTAATTCCTTTTGGCTAAACAAATATTTCAAACTATTATGGTCATTAAAAACCTCAAAATGTGAACCATATAAATAATGTCTCCAAATTTTTAATACAAACACTACAGCTACTAATTCTAAATCATGGGTAGGGTAATTTCTTTCATGAGGTTTTAATTGCCTAGATGCATAGGCCACTACCTTTCCATCTTGCATCAAAACTCCTCCTAAGCCCATTTTAGATGCATCACAATATACTACAAAAGGTTTTTCTAAGTTGGGTAAAACTAACATAGGTGTTGTAGTCAACTTATTTTTGAGAGTTTGAAAACTTTCCTGTTCCATACAAAAGCTTGATCTTTCCTAGTTAAGGTAGTTAAAGGTAAAGCTATTTTAGAAAAATTCTGAATGAATCTTCTATAATATCCTGCAAATCCTAAGAAACTTTTGATTTCAGTGACTGACTTAGGTCGTTCCTATTCCAATACAACTTGTACTTTAGAAGGATCTACTGAAATTCCTCCTTTAGATATTTCATGACCTAAGAAGTTCACTTTTTCTAACCAGAAGTCACACTTAGACATTTTTGCATAAAGTTGCCGATCTTTTAGGGTTTGCAGAACAATTCTCAAATGTTCGGCATGTTCCTCTCTAGTTCTAGAATATACTAAAATATCATCAATAAATACTACCACAAATTTATCAAGATAAGGATGAAAAACTCTATTCATATAGTCCATAAACACTGCTGGAGCATTAGTCACACCAAAAGGCATAACTAAATACTCATAGTGACCGTAACGGGTACTAAAAGCAGTTTTAGGAATATCCTCAGATTTTACTCGAATTTGATGGTACCCTGATCTAAGATCAATTTTACTAAAAACACAGGCTCCTACTAATTGATCCTTAAGATCATCTATTCTAGGCAAAGGATATTTATTCCTAATCGTTACTTTATTTAATTGACGATAATCCACACACATTCTCATGGAGCCATCTTTTTTCTTAACTAATAATATTGGGGCTCCCTATGGTGATACACTTGGTCTTACAAATTGTTTACTCAACAGTTCTTCTATTTGCTTTTTCACTTCAGCTAGTTCTACAAGAGACATTCTATAAGGTGCTATAGAGATAGGTCCAGTTCCAGGAATTAAATCTATGGAAAATTCAACTTCCCTTTCAGGAGGTAAACTATTTACTTCTTGAAATACTTCAGGAAATTCTTTTACTACAGGCAACTCTTTTCTATCAGAATCAGTTTTAGGTTCAGAGTAAGATGTAATCATGTATATTTGAGTATCATTCTTTTTCATTATCCTATGGACTTTGTTAGGAGAAACAATCTGCATATCCTTACTGACTTGAGGGCTTCCAAAAACTATAGTTTTATCAAAACAATTTATCATGACATGATTGGATGATAGCCAATCCATACCAAGTATAACATCAATTTGTTGCAAAGGTAAACAAATCAAATCCACAGAAAACATTTTATCATCAATTTCTAATTGACAATTCAAACAAACTTTTGAAGTGACAACTGATTTACTGGTAGGGGTGGTTACTGTCAAATTGATATTTAAAGGGGACACAGGAAGTTTTAAAATTTGAGCACATGTATATGAGATAAACGAATGAGTAGCTCCTGAATCAAATAATACGTCCAAAGGAATTTTATTTATGGAACACTTACCTTGGATTAAATCTTCAGATTGAGAAGTCTCAGTTCCACTAAGAG
>PYAF01004142.1:391725-408210 GCA_007407185.1 Glycine tomentella | reverse complement strand
GAAATTTGATAAACATACTCAAGAATTTATAGCACACTTTTAACAATATATAAACTCATAAACTTCAATGAAACATTCCATTATGTTACTATAAACCAAATCAATCATTTCCTTAAATATAGTCATAATACATAAAATTTAAGTTACTTAATCATTCACCCATTAAGCTAGATTCAAGTTATTTATTCCAACAATCATTTCTTAAGCTAATTTCAAGTCACTTATTCAAATAATCATTCATTACACAAACTTTATCTCTTTGAAGTATTTCATCTAACACATGGTAGGCAAGGCTTAATTCTTTATGGAAATAAATGAGAATCTTAGCATAATTAATATCTAAACCATATTTATCATAAAGCTTCCCCATACCTTGCTTTCTTTAAAATTTTGGACAGCCTTGCTCCTAGTATTCCTAGTTCCTCACGTGAGTTTTAAGGATGGTGGGCCTTTATTTTGTTTCAAGTAAAAGGTGACAAAGATGGAATATTGGAAAGTGATGGAATGAAAGTGATGTGGAGTGAAATTTTGCACGTAGGCTTGCCTTCAACCAGCCCATGTTTTCGGTCCCCACCTCTTTTTATAAGTTTATTGAGGTTGCCTTGGCTACAAATATCTCAAAGGTTATGATGGCTTACTTTCCAATTGGTCCACTCTTATTGGCTAGTAGTTTTCCACCCTACAAGTGTCCATTTTCTTGAAAACTCTACATCATTCTCCTTTGTTATCAATTTGCACGTTGCTTTCCAAGTTTAGAGTGAAATCCTTCATTTGTTTTCCTTTCCTACGTAGGATGGCTAAATTTTTAGTGAATTTCCATGTTTTTCTTCAATCTTTTACTTAGTATATTATTCTTGAAGTGAAATTTTTCTAGCTTTTTGTAAAATCTAATTTACATTTTCCTTCTTAAGAGTAATATAATTCTAGGTTAATCTTAATCCTATTAAAATTTCTCATAAATCATACCTTTTAGGGTATTGTTTAAGCTTTACCTACAATTTACATTTACCTTAATTCTAATTGGTCCAATTACTTTTGGTTATTAAAATTACTAAATTGGTTCATCAAATGAGTCTAGTCCTTCTATAATTAAGAGAAAATTCTATGGATTGTATCTATCCTTTTCCTGTGTTTTTCTGATGCTTGAGTTAGTCTGGATTGAGCTCTTTTCAAAATATCTTTCAAAATTCCTAAAAATTCTAGTTTATGGTTTCTTTTCACCAACTATGTTAATAATTCATTATATAGGAGCATACTGTACTTTTATCAGGTTCTTATAGAATTCCTGAGGCTATGTGACCTTTTCAGGGTTGAAGGGTATTTTTGTAATTTTCAAAAATGTCCAAGGGCATTTTCATCATTTTCACCTTAAACTATCTTTTTGTAAAATAAAAGCATATTGATAATCTTATGAGAAAATTCACACATATGTATTGAAATATGAGGGTGTTACACGTATGCCCCTGACAGGCTATCTAACCTATTTCCACCCCTAGTCATGCACAACTGGTATATTTTGAAATTCTTTTACAGAACTAAGGACTACATTTCCAATGATTAGTTTCTTAGGGAAGTTTAAAGGAACTAGAAGGAAGCTTTTGAAAAAGATCTTAAAGCAAGCTAGTGAGAGAAAAACACGAGCATATCACCTACGTTGAGGATTCACCTTTCAACTTCAAGTCTCTCTATTGAGAGTGACCCACTTTGTAATACTCATTTAGGGTATTCATTGTTGTAAAAAGTGAGAAGTGTGAAGTTGTACTTACTGAGTGGAAACCTTTGTTAAGGAGAATTTGTGTGTTTGTGCAGTGATTCACAGAAAACCTTTATTGTATTGTAAAGTCTCCAAGCCAAGACCAAGATGTGGTGTTGTTGTGAGGGAGCAAGTGTGGTGTAACCTTAAGGAAGTGTACATTGATTAAGGAGTCATTGTGTTACTACAAGAGCTTCGATAAAGCTTTGTGTAATGTTAAACCTGTTGAGATTATTGTTTGTAAAACAGTGGTTGTGTTTAGTGAAAATCTCATTGAAAGAGTGAGGACTAGACATAGCCATGGTTTTTGGGTGAATGTGAGTACACTGATTAAGTAACTATTGTGTTGCTACAAGAGCTTGGGTGAAGCTTTGTGTAGTGGTAAACATGTGGAGATTGTTGTTTGTAGACCAACAGTGTCGTTGGTGGTTGTGTTTAGTGAGAATCTCACTGAAAGAGTGAGGACTAGATGTAGCCATGGGTTTTGGGTGGAACTAGAATAAAAATTTGTTGAGTTCATTCTTTTTTTTTCCTTCCTCTTAACTGTTTTGTGCTTCCTAGACTTACAACTTGTTTTAATAAGAGAACTTTGACAAAACAGTATTAAGGAACTTAAACACAGAGGCTTTAAGTAAATTACTTAACTGGACAAAAGGCTTGAAGTTCTATTTTGAGCAAATAGAAACTGATAAGTTTTCGTTCTAAGGTCAAAACAAATATTCAGTATGAGAAAACTCTTTCTAAACTATTTTCAAAATAAACCAAATCTATTTCAAAGGAGCTTAAGTTTTTTAAAATGCAATTTGACTCTTTTTCTTGTGTTATTATATTCACTTCGATAATAACCTTGCATCTTTTGATAAATATGATTTTTTTTTATTACTTGTAGTGATAAGGCCTCATCATGATAAAACATAGACATCCCAACTATGTTGGCACCCCTCCACCTATCAGTCATATACATTACACCACTATATTGTTCCAAATAAATAAATAAAAATACACATGCAAAACATATAATTTTAGAAACATGTTAAATTAAGCATATTCAAAAATACATTTAGTAAAATAGTAAATTAAAGAAAGAGTTATCGAAAGAAGAATAAGTCAAAGAAAGATGAACATGTTATAGATAGATATACATAGACAAAAGCAAGAGTTATCGAAAGTAGAATCAAAGATGAAAAACAAACAATTGCATTATTATGAAAGTGGGGTAAGAACATACATTTTTATCAGGGAACCAATTGCCAATTCGTGAGGCTTGATGGTATAATGAGATGTGTGCAAGTGTTTTCGACCAAATGAAAATGGCTACAAGACACTATATTTATATATTTCCTATTCTAACAATTGAATTATACAATTTTGATACGTGTACATGGACTCCTAACTCCCTATCTACGATTTTAACACATGTCTTTGAGGTCTTCACCTTGATAACTTCCTATAATTGTTTTCAAACAATGATTTTAATCGCCTTTTGCAACAAGTAACTATTAGGGCTTATTTTGACCACATCTCCCATCTATTTTCCTAAATTAGTTTATTTTGAATGTGTTCGTCCTTCAAATTGAAAAGATCCCCAATGCCTTCAAAAGTCTTCCAGCACTTAGTCATTTTTTAACATTCTTCAAAATAATATCTATAGAAAAATTTTGACTTAGCTTAACCATCTCGAATCCTTCAAATACAACCCTCAAAATCCTTCAAAAGACTTAGACTCCAAATGACTTTTATCATATAAGGTCATTTTTTTAAAATCAATCTTTACAAAAATTTCTTAATGCTAACAACAAACCAATATAACATTTTTTTTAATTAGAATGACATATGTATCTAGATTATTCTATGAGTTAATGAGTCTAAATTGGACTTCATTCTAGAATATGTAATGTTTTTAACATGAATCATGCATAATTGTAAGTTGTTGGTGCAACTTCACTTGGTTTATGCTACTTTATTTTACTAGGATTATAAAAATTCACGAGGATGAATGATTTTATCAATATTTATAAAGATATTATAATTTTATTGAATAAATCTTCCCCAACATATAAGAAATGCCTTTTATAAGAAAAGAATTACAATAGAAAAATAATAACATAAAGAAATATATATCAAGCGAAAAATTAAATGAGAACAACAATATATGATTTTTTTACTTCAAATATGAATTTTATGCTTGAAATATCTTGGCCTATGAGGTAATAACTTTTTTTAGTATGTATATTGTAGTATGGCTTGCAAACATTTTTTTTAATTGTGTTATTATTAGTCAATCAGAATTACTCCTCTAAATTAAATAAATATAGTCCAATATGTAAATATGCATAATCTTCTACAAAAATTTAAAATTTATTTTTCTATACTAATCTTACATATAAAATAGCCCCATATGACCCTACATATTAAATTATCTTCATAATTATGAATTTATTAAGTGATAATTATCCAATATTTAATGATATTTTATGTATTTGGTGAAAATACAATGAACATTTATGCAAATAAACCAAGAGGGGGGTGAATTGGTTTTACCCCAAAGTTTTAAAATTTTCTTTCAAAATTTATAACAGCGGAAGACTTCAAAATGATTGTATCAATTTAAAACCAATTAGAAATCAATTTACTTCATCAATCAAATTACTCTTGTGTTGTAACCAAGTTTATATGATGAACAAATTCTATACTTCAAGAATTTAATGAAACATAAACTGAAATCTAATGCACACAAGATTTATACTGGTTCACCTCTCAACCCCGGAGGCTACATCCAGTTTTCTTCCAACCAAATCTTGGTTAGAGTTCCACTATAACAAATATCTGTTCTTACAAGCTTACAAAATGATCTCTCTTACCCTCCCTAGGTAAAATTCAAAATCTACTCCCTATAGGTTTTTCAAAAGATCAAGAACCAAATATCCCCTCTTTGTTATTCCCTCTAGAAACCCTTTCTAGAAAAAACTTTAAAGAATCCAAATGTTATATGGAAATACAACATAATTATACAACAAATATCAACTAAACTCAAGCTTTAGGTACAAGAAAAATATCACCTTATAATCCTCAGCAATTACAATGATATGAATGATTAAATCAACTTGAGATTATATGCAAAAGATGACTACCACTCTTTCTTGATTACTTTCTTTAAGCACTAGCTTGAATAAGTTTTCAATCCTTGAGTATCAAGACTAAAAACTCAAGTAAATCTCAATGACACTCAACACATTTGATTATCTCACTAATTTTAGCCTTGGGTACACTTGAGAACTTTAGAATATGTATATCACAAAGTTTGCACGAGTTCTCTTTCTTTCTTACTTAGTCTCACTCAGACTCAGCTTTTCTATTTATAAAAAAATTGTTTTAACTAACTATAATCGATTAATTCGTCAATGTAATCGATTATTTTAATCATATAATCGATTAAATTGTTCATCAGAAATCTGAAAATCTGTTACGAATAGAATAATTGATTAAATCACCTTGTAATCGATTAACCCAGACAAACTAAGTTTTACAATGCACACATGTAATCGATTAAGTACCCATTTAATTGATTAACACAGACCATGGCTAAAACTTAACAATGCATATTTAATCGATTACTAACATTTGGTAATCGATTAAACCAGATGAACATGCTATGTAAAATTATGCAGAAGCTTATGTAATCGATTATTTTCCAAGATAATCGATTATCACAGGAAGTTCCTAATTCTGTGTAAAGCTAATTTAATCGATTACGAGCCAGTGGTAATCGATTAAAATGTTCATGAGGCATTTTACAGAAAACATTCACACGCCTATAATCGATTAAAGCAGTGAAAAAATGTTTTATACAATTCCTAATTACCTTTATGAAATTCTATAAGTTTGCTTACTACCACATGATTAATTCCTATCAAATGAATGTATGAATGCATGAATTATCAATAGCTAATGAGGATTATAAAGCTTTGTCTAATGAACCAAGCTTAAACACAATTATATATGCCATCAAATTGATTGAGCATGTAAAATATCAAAACTCATTTACTTCAATCATCTTTGAATCCTTTGCTTCAGCTTCTTTGCTTTTAACATTTGGTCACCCTAATTTAAATACTCTTGCTTTGCCAATGAGGTACTAAGAGTTTGCAAAAACTTATGCAAATGTAAAACCTCCTTAATTCATAAATTTAAAATATACATGTTTAACAAAAATTAATTTTAATTACTATCTCCGTCCCTAAATATAAGATTTTTTTACTTGATTCAGACCCTTTAAGAAAGTATATAATTTAGTTAGTAACACTAAATTCTTTAATAATTTGGATTATTTTTCCAAAATTACCTTCAAATTATTGGGACTTATCATTTTTCTCCTTCCAATTAATATCTTTCTACTTAATCAATATATGTGTATTAGTCTTGTTCTCCAATCCTTATGAGAGAGAATTAATATATCTTCTTAATTCATATCATTTATTCTAAAGTTGTTAACATAACCATTTTTCAATTGTTGAAAAATGGTCTTTGATAAAGTATTGAAAATAATTTTTTTATTGACTATTTTGACTAAGTGTTAAAATATAGTCTTTCGTCTAATTGTACGGTGATCGAAGAAGTGAAGATTTGAAAAATACCAAGACCATAGAAGATATTGACAGTGGAGATGGGAGATACAAGTTATCAAAGGTGAAGATTAAAGACAAAAGTCATCGATGGTGAAGATTGTGATTAGAAGTTATTTGGGAAGTTATGGGTAGTTAGGAATTATTATCAATAACTACTCATTTGTACCATTGTAAAAAGGGGTTGCTACATCTAACGCCCTCATATCATCTTAAGTCCACGTGACGTTTGTTGCGATTTTACGCACACTACGGCAAGTGCACCGATCGTTTCAAGTAATAAAATAGGTAAGTGAGTATCGTTCTCCACAGGGATTGGGGTGAAATTCACAGTAATATTAATTCAATGTGATAGGAAGTAAAAACAGAAAATATTTTTGGAGAATTGTTATTGTGTGTTGAATATTGAAATAAAACAAATTAAATTAACAATAAAATAATAAAGGTGTTACCAATGGAAGAAACAATTGTGGTCAGACACAATCCCCTTTGATTCCTACCTCTTTCACTTAACTGGTTTCTCAAGTTTGATCACACAATGATACATCTTTCCTAAATTGGCAAATCCTAATTCCTTAGTAATTTAGCCCTTTGACAGCAATCCTAATTCCTTAGTAATTCCTATCAAGTTTATGAAAGACTATATCATGAGCTTTGCTATTCCAATTGTTCAGAGAATAAATCTTTCCTACTTTAGTTAATCCCTAATCCCTTAGTGAATTAACCCTTTAACCTGAATCAAAAACCCAATCCCTTGGTGAATTCTATCAAGTTAAGCATGTAAAAGACTATATTATAAGATTCCGCAGCCACGCATTCCTATCCCTAGGCGATGAACAACTGTTATTTTACTAAGGTCAGAAATTAGAATCTCAATGTCCCCATTGCGAATCCTAACCCTCAATACTTAAACAGAATGACCAATTCCAAGTAAGAATAAACAATAAGAACAGAGCAAAATAAAACAATCGAGAATCTCATTAAATACCAATTAGGTTACAGAGGAGTTACATCAGTTCATGGCCTTCCCACAATACAAATTTAGCCTGCCATAGGCTTCAAGAAACCAAAAGCTGTCAAATAAAACATTCTGCAGTGACCTAGCCTTAATTCTTGACTTCCAAGGGTTTAGAATGATATCTGGAAGTGTGGAGAGGTGTGTGGATGATTGCTAGATCATGTCCAGTGTTTATTGGATGCCTTAGAGTCAGTCCCAGAGGCCTTTATTTATAGATTGATTTAATTCAAGTAACAAAGCCTATTTTCTGTGCCAATTTCAAACCAAATCTTTTTAAATCAGGAAACAACGCCTTCGCAGCGCGACTGGTGCGGGTTGTGGCGCTGATCGCACCGTCAATTCGAATTAATGGTGCTAATGGCGTGGTTGTCTGCGCGGATCGTGCGGGTTATTCGAATGAGAGCTGCCTTCAGACCTTCTGGCACGGATCACGTGGGTTTTGGAGCGGATCGCGCAGTGGCTTCGACAAAGTGGCGCTGGTAGCGTGGACACGGTGCGACTGGCGTGGAGTCTTCGAGCTTGGCAGGTTGATCCAGACATATGGCGCGGATCGCGCGAGACCTTAAGCTTGGTTTTCTTCTTCTTTTGGCTCGAATCTCCTCTTTTCAGCCCTGAAAGCACACTTTGATAATAAAATGAGATATAATAAAATATAAAAACAAACTAACTTATTTCTAACCTAATTCCTAATGATTCTATTGAAATCTAACCTAAAACTAGTCTAAAACTACGATGTGTTTGCAACACATCAACGTTCATAAGTTCATGCAATGCTCACAGATTGACGGGTTAAGACAATGTTTTTAACCATCATTTTACTTTTTTCATTAAGTAATTTTATTTGGTTTCATTTATACCTTTATTACACATCTTCTTCTCATTTCAATATTACTTTTTCCTTTCAATAACATCTTCTCTTACTTAATACATATAAGTTTGTTTGATTGTACTTATAATCATATATTTTAAATCAAACTAAACATAAAAATTAAACACATAGACCCATGGTGAAAGGCCTATCGAGAAGTTAAAAGACCTCCAAAGGAAAAATTGTCCCTTTCCTCAAATATACCTATGGGATTATGTTTGTTAACGAAAATAAATGCAAATTTCACGATTAACAAAATGGTAAGCCAGGTAGGGCCTCCAGAAGATAGGTAATGTGTGTCAAATTTTTAGTTATGACCATTGATTATTTGCCAATATTGTTAATTCGAAATCCCTTCTATCTATTTTCTTAATGGCCAATATAATTAAATTGAAGGCTTTCAAAGGGTAGATATGTTCATGCTTTTGATATTACAGAGGCCATATACAATATTTTTCTCTTCTAATGGCCAATGATTATTCATCAATAACCATTAACAATAATAATAAATAAACTAAAATCATAAATAATCGTGAATTCCAAGTCATTAAAAATATAACTAGAGTATTGCAACATCACTAGGTAATGCACCAATTCTATTAGGAACCCACTAGAAAATAGAAGAAAGCAAAATAAAGATGGAATTTTTTGATTGTAAAAGAACAAAAAATAGGAGAGAAAACTTTCCTCCAAGGGTTTCTCCTTCGCAAAGGATTTCTCCTTTCACAAAGAGCTAATGCTCAATCTACAAGATGTGTGTCTTTGGTGTTCCTCCAAGGGGATCAACTATAAACCTATTAGCCATTGCATGCAAATTGAGGTTCAATGACTTTGGTGGTGATGGGGACATGGGTGGACATTGTATAACTTGAATTGGCATGACTGCCTTGGCTCCATTACGAAGTTGTCTTCCATAGATGCAACAAAGTTCAATGCTAATGGCTCACCCAACAAGTTTAAAATTCCAAGATTCCAATGTCATTGATGTTCAAACCAGCTTCGTGATCAAATTTGGGACAAACTATGATTTATGTTTCATTATAACAATCTTGTTATGGAAATATGATTTTGAAAACAATGAGACTTGGTTGCATCTCCACTTCAACTTCCTTCTTGATCAACTTTTTATTGGGTTATCAAGAAATTCATCTTTGCAGCCCACATTCGTCATTCTATTTTCCTTGTGTTTCTCCCTCTTTATCAATGGATCAACTTCTCTGTCCATCATAACTTTTTCAATCTTCGTTTCTCTTGCTAATTTTGCTTCATCACTTTTGGTTTCTTCTCCACCACAAAGGGTGTGGTTCTTGATTACTGAATTGTCTTTACTTCTATTAGGAACCCACTAGAAAATAGAAAGAAAACAAAAGAAAGATGAAATTTCTTGATTGTAAAAGAACAAAAAATAGGAGAGAAAACTCTCCTCCAAGGGTTTCCCCTTCACAAAGAATTTCTCATTTCACAAAGAGTTAATGCTCAATCTACAAATGATATGGTCTGTCTCTCTCCTACCATTCTCCCCCTTTTATATCTAATAAACACCTTTAACAAACTAACTAATTGTTCAGGGGTAAATATTAACTTTACACCCGATAAGTCATCATTGCTTCATTGAGACAACAACAACTCGGGGGCAACTGTTTCAGGGTAAATATGAACTTTATACTTCATGAATGTTAGATACATGGGGAGCTGGAAGAGGATCAACACAAGGATGAAGCCATGTGTCTTAAATAGATTTTAGCTTTTGGCATGCCATTCAATTGAAGACATTTGTAATTTGTTAAGTTGTTTAAAAGCCCCATCTTATGATCCCTTGCATTGCATAAACATGATCATTAGCATATATTCATGATTTGTGAAAAGCTAAAGGTTTTCATGTTTGCATAAAGAAGCAAATTTCTCATGGTTAAGTTTTGGAAAATCACATTGTGCACTAACTTAATCGATTACCAGCATTGGTAATCTATTACTTAAGCCATGAAAAACTAATTAATTGATTACAAGGAAATGGTAATCGATTTCACAGTACAAAACACAAAGTATGTCTTCCTGGGTTAATCGATTATCATCTGTAATTGATTATATTAGCACGTTTTGAAACACAGACTGTTTGTGGTAATTGATTACATTACTCATATATATTTTCCAGAAAGAACTAAGAACACTTTAATCAAATAAATAGGATATTAATCGATTACTTAAGTGAAAATAATTGATTACATGGATGATTTAATCGATTACATTCAGTTAAATCAATTTTCTATAAAATGTTGTTGGGTTTTTTGCTTTGAATAGAACTTGATAATTCGAATTTTCCATCACTTTCAAAAGCCCTCTAAACCTAAGAAAAGATATATTGAGATACATAGTTCTTGTTCCAAAACCAAGAGATACATGCATTATTGATCAAATTGTTTTGGACAAGATTTGACAGTAGTTTTCATGGAGAGCTAATTTCAAGATTGCATTCTTTCCAACTTGATTTTTGTTTGGTAAATTCACTCACTCACATTCTGAGGATCATAAGATTGTATCTCTCTTAAAATATTGCAGTAATTCATTTATTACTTTTGTTTCTTGTAAGTTCCTATTTCAAAGAGGTTCTTTAAAGCTTTTCTAGAGTAGGGTTCTCTTGAGGGAAGAATAGAGAAGGGTTCTCTAGTTCTTGATCATTCGAAGTCTGAAGGAGATTTAGATTTAAGTTCTTTATCTAGAGTTGGTAAAGGGTGATCACTTGTAAGCTTGTAAATAACATATTTTGATATAGTGAAACTCTAGCCAAGGTTTGGTTAGAAGAAACTGGATGTAGCTTCTCTTTTGAAGAGTGAACCAGTATAGATTTGGTGTTCACTTAATTCTCATCTTGTTGTCTTAATTTACTTATCTTGTGGTTAATATTTTTCAAGATCAACAGATAGATTTTCTGCTATTGCTTGAAGTGATTGGTGAATCTTGATTTATTAAAAGTTACAGTTTTAGAAAGAGTGTACTTGTGATAAGGTCTTTAATCCGCTGCTAGTTTCAAAGAAAATTTTAAATTCCCTATTTCAACCAATTCACCCCCCTCTTGGTTAATTGTATGTGTTCATATTGTTTCCAATGAACACATGGCACAACACATAAGCATATGAAGATTGACCTAAAGATTATAAATCAGCTACAAACTCAACAAACTAACTCAAGTAAAAAAATACCCTAGCAGTGAATCGACTTTGGGCAAGTCTGACCTAACCTTCAAAATATGGTATTTAACACAAATATTTGTAATAAATCACATGGCTAATAACGCCATGTAGAAAAACACTATAGATAGACATTTTGTAATCACAAATAAAACAACACAACATAACTTAATATTAGGAGAATCTAATGCATCTCTCTCTCCAAATTTCTCTAAAAACTCTCTCTAGTTTCTCTCTCTATCTTTCTTTCTCTCAATCAAGTTTATGTTACATAAGTCAAATCACACTCTATGTCCTATACCATAACACTAATTAACCTACTCATTAATAATCTAACTATATTAACTAACTCTTCCTTCTCCTTATATCCTAATAATGTTACTAACATGTGAGAGAAAATCCATATAGACATAAAGAAAGGTGAACTACATTGCTTACCTCATATTCATGATTTGACATAGTTGAAAAAGGTTGTTGAGTTTAAGTGCACTTTGTTATCTCTCTGACATCCTCCAACATGAATAATTATTAAATTTGATCACACCACGAATAAATTGAATTTTGAAACTTGTTTGCGCATCAAGATTGAATTAAAATTTTGACACATGCATGCTATTCGACTAAGTTAAATGTTGTTAACTAAAAAAAATCCCATAAAGTGATATTTGATTCCATGTCTCAGACACATAAATTATCATTTAAAGTCAAAATAATTAATAAAAAATATCCAAATATTTCGAGTTACATACATTTGAAAACAACATAAAAATCAAAATGAATTCCTCTATCAACACTCTCATAACTTCTTCAATACTTCAAACTCTCAAAATACTCTGAATCAGTCTAGGCTGAAGACTGAACCCGCCTTTCTTTTGAAATCCTCTATTCGACTTCTTTGTGCTCTTGTGCTACGTACTTTTTTTTTTCCTTATTATTATTGGAATAAAATATTCAAACTCTGCTTTGATTTTGTGAGTTGAAAATTTCCTACAACAATTCGTTAAAGAGAATGATAAATAATTGCACTAACTCATGAATAGATGCGTGTTAAGCATCTTGTAATATAACGCATCGTGGACTAATTCATGTTACACGTGAAATTTGTATAATTTAATCATTTGTAACCTATCCATAATTATAGTTGACCTTAATTATCACTATAGCACCAAGATCTTGATTTTTTACAACTCCACTTGAATCAAGAGTCAGTTTGAAAATTTCAACATGTAACATTCACATTCTTCCCTAGCTTTCATTCCTTTTTGTCTTGTTAGAGTTTTGTTTTTTTCCTTGAAAAATCATTTGTTGGATGTGAAACATCATTCCACTCTCATATTTAGATGTCTCATGATGGCTTATTTTATTCTTAGAATCATTTTTTTTCAATAACTAGTTTTTGCAATACCATATGGAAATTAAAGTATGATTATTTGTTGTCAAAATCTTATATTTTTCGATTGCATTTTTTAACGGCAAAATCTTGCTTATAATGAAATGATTATTTTTGTCACCATATATTACATTAAAAAACTTACCAGGTAAGTTTAGAAAAATAATTAAATGCTACCTTACTTTTTTCCCTTTCTATAAACTTTATATATATATATATAGCCTGATTAGTCTCGAAAACCTCCATATATTTTATAAGGGAGCTATATATAACAGCGTATAGTATTGGAAAATAGTGCGCTGGACACGTTGATAGATCATTTTATATAATTTTCAAATAATTAACAACTGTTTTGATTTTGTTTTTTAAACCCATCCTGCACATCTTTTTGACTTTTCACAAAATATATATAAACATGTTGTGTGCACATCTTTTTGACTTTTCACAAATAATTAACAACTGTTTTGATTTACGTTTGTATAAGCAATATATATATATATATATATATATATATACTTTTATAAAAAAATATAATGAAAACATAACAAGGAAAAATCACATATAATAGCAGTATTAATTCCAATGGTCGTGTTGTGTGCAAGTTGATTTGATTTCCATAAAATGGTAAATTTTACAAGAGAGAAAGATATTTTATCAAAAGAATCTGTGTGAATTGGTTGAACAGTGTGAGTAAATTATTGTAAATCATTTAATATTATAGTTCAATTAATTCACCCCTGTAAATAAAAAAATAAAAAAATCTTTTAACAAGAAAAAAAGAGAAAGGAATAATACTCAAATTTTAATTATTTTATCCTTAAAATAGATAGGTATGAAAGACCCAACAAATACAATTAAAATAAATAAATAAATGATCAAATAATACAATTTACTTATCAAAGTACATTTCAGCTTACATATTCAAAAGAAACAAGTAATCATATGACCCATAATGAAAATAATATCGGGGGGAATCAAATAAGTTATAAACAGTAATGCTATTCTAGCTTAAAATTCTTGTAACACTTTTTACAATAACAGAGAAATATAAAATAAAATGCATTAAGAGAATAAAGAAAAGAGAAAAAATGTAATGAAAAAATGTCATGAAATTTCTAGTAGAAACAAATACTCAATTTTGCTCTCTATCTTCCAGACAAAACGGTGGTAGCAAACGAGTAGGTAGAAGAACACTCCACATTGCTTTGTGTTCTTTGATTCGGCACAAAGTCCAACCTTGGCATGCTATTACTATCTGTTGCACTTTCTTCATCCACACATAGAAAATCAACAACAACCATTCTGGTATCAGGTGGCATCTCCACCCTTACACGCCCTTCAAGCATATCAACAACTTGAGCCATGCTAGGCCTCAATCGTGGCTTGTCTTGCACACACCACAAAGCAACATAAACCAGTGTCCTAACTTGCCTCTCATCAACAATACCCCCACATTCCAACAACCTAGGATCAACAATTTCCATCAATTTCCCTTCCCTCACTTTCTCATTCACAATCTTAGGAAAATACTGCCATTTTCTCTTGGACTTATTCTCCCTTTCATCAATTTCCACCGAGCACACGTTTTTCCTTCCTCCAACAATCTCCAAGAGAACCATCCCATAACTATATACATCAGTCTTGTCAGAAATACCCTTCTCTAAGAGCCACTCAGGAGCCAAGTACCCTCTTGTTCCTCTAATAGCAGACACTTCCTTGTGGCTCTCTTCCTTACCAATTAGCTTTGCTAGACCAAAATCCGAAACAAGTGCTCTAAAATTCTCATCCAATAGTATATTCTCTGGCTTCACATCAAGATGTAAGATCCTTGACCTGCAATCATGATGAAGATAAGCAAGTCCCTTGGCAACATCAATAGCAACATTGCACCTCAAATTCCATGACAAGCACCCTCCACGGCGCCTCTGAGATACCCTTTTGGAAAAAATCCACCAATCCAAAGACCCATTTGAGACATATTCATAAACAAGGTACCTTGGTGCTGTAGGAGCATTGCAATAGCCCAATAGCCTCACAAGGTTCACATGATGCACACTAGCTATGGCTGCAACTTCTGATCTGAACTCCTTCTCCCCTCTTTCCTCTGCATCGATTCGTTTCACAGCGACCGAAGTTCCATCGTTGAGAATTCCTTTGAAGACTGAAGCAGATGCACCTTTTCCAATCAGTGCTTGAAACCCATCAGTGGCTTCCTCAAGCTCCTTGTATCTGAACTTTATAGGAACCCCTGCAACTTTCCTTAAGAAACTGTACTCTATTCGAAGTTCTTGGCTTTCGGATTTAAACTGTGACTCCAATAGCCTCCTTCTGCGGTTGTAACTTATGCTCACAAGTACATAAGCGAAGACTGCAAGAATCACAGCAACACCAGCACCAAAAATCGGGAAAAAGGCCTTTGAGAGCTTCAACGTGACACGAGCAACAACTATGAGAATAATCATTGTAATCACTGATATAGCAGCGATTATATTCACTCTCCTTTCATCCATCTAAACTTATCTTTTTGTTGAGATGGAAGAGAAGCTAAACGGTGTCTATGTTCTAAGACCTTTGTAATCTGAATAACCGAAGAGAGTTGAGTGGTTCAGCGGTTTTGCTTGTGGGTGCAGAAAAAGAAATGTAACTTTCTTTAGCAATGAAAAGGGCCAAGAGGTGACCATTTCCATCTTCAAAACAACCAAAAACTTAAAATATTGGGTATGTTTTTACAATATTCTAATTGACTAGAAACAACCAAGATGTTGAATTGAAACTCATTCATTGCTGTCTCAATTGCTTTAAGGGCAAATAAGTCCTTGACTGTTGTATGTTCGTCCAAAGAATTCTGATGAATCGATATAATTTGGACTTCAGTTTGGTCAACTATTGAGTTCCTCTTCCTCGCTATTCCGGAGAGATGGAAGTATTTACTATTTTTTTTATCTGTTGGAAGTTAGACCCTTGATGGGAAGTACTTGCTATTGATGTAAGTTACACTTGTAATTTGAGATCTCTTCCATTCATGGAATATTTTTAGTTTATATAAAATGTGTTTTTCCGTTTTATTCTTTTTAAATATTCTTGTATGTATAAAAAATTTCTAAAATTACACCCAGTTCTTTCATTTTATTATTTTAGTTCCTATCAAATTATAAAATTTTAATATGAATTTCTATTATATTAAAAAAAAAACATTTTAATTCTCGTTATTTAGGGTATATATGTATAAGATATTTTTAATAAGGGTTAATTATGTTTTGAGTCTTTAAATTTTTTTAAGTTTTTATTTTTAGTCTTTACACAAAAATTTGATTAGTCTTATTGATCTTTTATTTCGTCAACATTTTTAGTCATTGTCATCAATTCTCTAAAGTAAGTGATTAAGTGAAACTAATTTTATTATTATTTAATTATATTTTACTGTAACTTAATTGTTGGAGAAACAAATTTTGTAAGAATTGATGATAAGGACTAAAAATGTTGACGGAATAAAAGATAAAAAATTATGACTGATCACATCTCAAATTCTTCTTTTATATTTATCCATATATTTTATTTCCTTAACTGCCTACCCTTTTCAATTTAAAAATAATCTTTTTTTATACGGAAAAATAACTTTATGCAAAAAATCAATTTTTCTATTAAAATT
>PYAF01004142.1:373481-389750 GCA_007407185.1 Glycine tomentella | reverse complement strand
GGGGGAGAGTGGCCGTGGGGAAATCACCTAACCATGATGATCACATGTAGTATAGGTGTGAGTCCTTTTGCAACACGGACCTATCCTGACTGATCGATCCAACTCGCGAGATGTTAAGCTAATCTGACCATGGCCATGTTTTTGAGAAGTGATGAAATCATGCATCATGCATATTTTATGCATTTTAATTGTTTATTAAATTGTTATTTAAATTCTGTTTTTATTTAAACTTTGTTTATCATGACTTACCCTGTGTTTGTGTCTGTGGTTGACACCTGTGATGATCCCAAATTATTTGGGCGAGCAGACGAGCAGTGATTTTAGCAGTGGATGGTTGTACAAGAAGCTGTGATGAGGACTTGGTGATGATTTGTATTTTGCTCTGTATTTTGGACTGTCGTGCATGTATTTTGGACTGTATGACAATAACTGTCTATGGACTGTAATAAGAGACTGTATGCGATTTGAACTTAAACTCCGTTAGATGACGCGTAGAATTTTAATATTCGTCTGTTTTAGAAAAAAAATATATATATAAAAGGAGTTAGTTTAGGCTATTACTTTTTATTTCCGTAAAAGTAATTTAAGTGAAAAGAAAAAAAAATCTTTTTCGAGAAACAAAATAATAAATCAAACGAGTAAAAGCAAAGTAGAAGCGGTCGTTACAGTCGTCGTTTTATTAGGTACATAGACGGTTTTTTAAAACCGACATTGTTTAGGACGATTCAAATACAATTTTGTTGATAATCGTCTTTGTACCTTCCTGTACCAATTTTGAAATTAGATTTTATGCATGCCTTCGCCACAAACAACACACATCTTCACTAGCCAAATTTCGAAGTAGTGTGGACGTGTTGTGAACTAATGGATTCTGAAGCGTCAGACACAGACCACTCCCTATGGTTCGGTGCAGATCTGGGGTCGTGGATCTGCCATGGCTCTGACGAAGTCGATCTGGTGCCTACGGTGCTAGCGCGCCCTGAACTAGTGGATTCTGGAGGGGTTGAAATCGGTACTATTTTCTTTTTTGATCTAGACTTGCTACTCATTGATGTTTTTGTTTCTTTTGTTGTGTTGAGAATCTTTGTGTTTTTTTTTTTTTTATAGTTTAAGTCAGTATTTTTTGGTTGTGTTAATTGGATCGAAGGAGAAGAGTCATTGTCGTTGCCCAAAAATGCCTTAGGCAGCAATGAGTGATGATGAATCAGTCGAAGAACGGAAGAGGGTTTTGACGATGATGAGCAAGGGCAGAACTATACATATGAAAAGGGGCATCCACTCCCCCTAAAAAATCAAAGTGCCTTAGTAACTTCACGTTCTCGACATCTCGACATTGATGCTTAATGGAGTGAAACTAGAAATTAGGTTTTACACTTTGAAAGTTGGCTTCTAGACTATCGTAAGGGCTAGACTAGCTCAAGCTTTTATACACTTGAGTTTGTAGTGTACCGTTAAGTTTTTTCTCTCCCTAATTTGTTAAAATACAGTTGTATCTTCAAAATCACTATGGAGTTTTGATCCTTTTCTATGCTTGAGCATTTTGGGGCATCATGCATGTTTCTTTAATAGTTAGTTCTAGAAGTTCATTTAGTTCTGGCCGCATGACCTTCTTGTTCTTGTATTCATGTTTCTCCATATAGAGAGTTTGATTAAATTTCCACTTGCAGGATTTAACCTTTAAGTCAAAGTACTTTGTGACTTTTATTGTTTGGTATGAGCAGGAAAAGAACATTGATGCAGCTGTGAAAAAGGTCTTCTTTCTTTTCTCTTCCTCTCCGCCATTGTTCAGTACTCCCTCTTATCTTTTGAAGTTGTGTTTTTGTAACATCCCCAAAATTATATCTTGAGTTTATATTTATGATTGAATTATGGAAGTATGATAATAGTGGGATACAAGAAGAATAGGTTAAAATTTATCTGCTCACAAGATGCCCAAAACTGTCCATTACTACCACCCTAATTGAAAAATTTATTTCTCTCTCAATTATTATTCAAATTAGGTGTATGATATATGGAATTAAAGATCTATATGTCTACTACAACATACAAAAATTTCAGATAAATCTAGTTTGTGTATTGCTTGCAATAACTAAAATATTAAGAGATGTTAGTGTAGAAATTTCAGCTTGCTAGTAGTTTTGGAATCTAGATTAAAAATGTTATAGCTAGAGTTTTATAACTCCAAATAAGGCATGTTATACCTTGTTAGAAAGATTAGGAATTGTAGTTTAACATACTAAAATACGAGAATTTATGGACTGGTAGATTGGTACATAAAAAAATAAAGAACGAACCATGTGCGATAAAACATTTTTTTTAGAAAAATCTAGTCTTGGCAACTTGTAGCTCCTAAAACTATGGCACAAAGGCTAGAAGATTCAGCCCAAAATTGGACCAATCAGAAGTTAAAGAATACTCCCAAAGCTCCACGTGCTACAACCAAGGATTATGCATGGGTATGTGAAATAGAAGTCAATGG
Source organism: Glycine tomentella (assembly GCA_007407185.1). Taxonomy (NCBI): domain Eukaryota; kingdom Viridiplantae; phylum Streptophyta; class Magnoliopsida; order Fabales; family Fabaceae; genus Glycine; species Glycine tomentella. Next base: position 387,271 of record PYAF01004142.1, on the reverse strand, counting down.
GAAGTCAATACTAAGAGAATAAGACAAAAGTTGAAACAAGTTTCTTGAACCAACCTTTCTAGGTGGCCTTCAACGTGGATAGCTAGCATTAAATGAGGAAATATTGCAAATAAAAATCTAGTTTCATCCATGACATAAGCATCAATCAGATTGTGTTTCATGTCCAAGCTTTTCCACATGGCATAAAACCAAGCTTAGGAAATCATTGGTTTTAGAAAATAAACACCAAATTGAAGGTGCAACTGCTGGTATATATGTACAACCGTAGGTATGTATGCCTTAGGTGAATCAAATAAACAAAATCAAGCTTTAGGAAGCATGTCCACGTGAACATATACCATTAATGAAGGGAATATTGGTAATGATGATTAGATAAAGAAAATCTAGATATTTTCTTAGTTTATAATGACTTAGTCAACCTAGAACTTAATTAACTACTAACTAAGTTTCTTTCTAACCAATTCCTTTCCATCCTAACTAAATCAATTAGTATAAATAGATTATAACATCACAAAAATTATGCACGTAAGACTTATACCTCCAAGCTCACACTTCTAGGGCTACTTGTCTTCCATTTCACATCTTGCCTTCATTTCTCATTTACTAGTAATCATATCCACTCTTAAAATATTCTACACATCCATTGTCTCATTATCTTTTATCTAAATCACCCTAAGACTTTCTTCCTTAAAAATATCAAAGGAGGACAGTCGGCTATTCAGTCAATTACAAATCCAACCCACTTGAGGTAGGTTAGGCTTCAATCTCTAGCTAAGAATTTATTTGGACTAACCTACATGTTTAAATGAGAAGATTTATGGTTGATTATTTAGGCTGAAATTTCATGTCATTGAAGGTTATTTTATGATGTGATAATGTTGATTTTAATCATAGGATAAGTGATGATTTATAGGATGAAATATTAGTAATGTTTGGAGACATATTTGATGATCTTTGGAAGTAATTTTGATGACATTTGGGCTGTTTGTTCATATTTTTATTATGGGATGTTTTGAATTAATTTTTAGAAGTAGAGGTTGAATGGTATGTAGATAAATGGTTCAAATACTAGAGTAATTCAATTTTGAGGATTAAGTAGTGAGGTGGTAGGTGCAAGGAGAATTAAGATGCATGCTAAGTTTTAATCTTTTCTTGTGAAGGTTTAAATGAATTAGAAATTATTTGAAAGATATACTGTGGTTTATTAGTTAGATTACTAACATAATTTTTCTAGCTTGAGGATATTCAATTGTCATGCCTAAGTTGATATAATTTTGCTTGAATAAGGTATGGTAGTTTAACCATACTTTTGGATACGTATGATGTTTTGATATAGAATTTTTTTCCATGAGGTTGTGTGTATTTGCTCATGGATTTAATGTGATGATATGTTGATTCTTGTTTTTGAGTCCAGTACGAGATTTGTGAAATAGAATGTGATACTATATTCAGTATGAGATGTAGGGACCAGGTGCAAATACATGGAATAAATCATGCATGTTTGTGTAAGACGATCGCAGCGTTTACATCCAGTACGAGATGTAACTACATACAGTACAATATGTAGAGGCCATGTGCATCCCGGGAAAATTCATTTCATGCATTCATATAGTTTGCTTAATTATTTTATGGATTCAATTGAATATATTGATGATTTACTAACGTACTAACTGTTTGGTGGTTTAGTTTTGCCTACTGAGAAATTTTATTTCTCACTAGATTTGTTTCATTTTTTTAGAAGACAACAGTGGTCAGTTTCCTTGATGCCCTGAATTAGTGGTGATGTAGGAATAAAGATATGAAATAGGCTGGTGTATGGAAAATCCTGTACATGTTTAATAATGACTTTTGTAACAAGGACTGTGGCTTTGTATAATATATATAGTTTAACAAGTTTTATAATTTATACGTTTTAGAATTTTTACTAATATACGCTTCTTAAAATAAAACCCTAATAAAAATATAACATCTAGAAACATTTTAGGTCGTTACAGTTTTCCTTTATTGATGAGGTTCTCTGCATTTCTTTGCCATTTGGGGTTCTATTGTTGGTTTAGCATCTTGATTCCTCATATGATGAAATCTCATCTTTCCACTCCCTAAGACACATGAATTTGGTGTATTTGGTACTATTATTTTGCTATAGCCTTGGACAAAATTGCTAGAAATAAGACCTATAATTAGATGTTAAGCATGTGGCTCACATTGGATGGGATGGCCCCTCAGAAACTCGACCCAGTTGGGTACGGAGCTGATGTGCACTTTACCTCTCCATTTATGTTTCAACTATATAAGATCCAATTTCTTTTTTGTCATTTTCTCTATTCTTTTCTTATTATTTGTCAGCACAAATGAGTTTTACCGTCTCCTCCAATAACTATAGTCATACACCTATTATAATTTCTGATTGGCTTGATAGGATAAATATTTTTACAATAACATGTGCATAGAAATTAAATTCTATTTTTTTATGCAAATGAATGATTTTAAAACAGTGCCTGATTTTTCAACATCACTAAGAAACTTGGGTGAACTAAGTGATCCCAATGCTATGGCTGTCGCTACATCATTTAAGTGACCTTCTTGTTCTTGTATTCACCCCCTTGAAGTCCCAAGGATAAGTATGATGTACTGTGTTATTGCATAAGCAATATGTTCAAGGGTGGGTTTGGTGCATTTGAAGTATCTAATTCCTCATAATTAAGAATTTAACTGAAAATAATGTACTGAATGTAGTGATATTCTCTGTTTGAAAGCTGCACTCTATGCTCAAAACAAGTACTAGTTTCATATGCTAAGAAATTAGTTTAACCACACAATTGTCTTTAAAATAGCCATTATCTGCAGGGTGATTTTCTTTTTTTGAAGTTGTATGTTTTCCACCCATGTTACCTTTGAATGTATTCACTGTACATTACTGATTCCACTGCAATTATGCAGTTACATACTAGAATTTATTTCATTTCCATTGTTTATGAATTGTGATTATATTCCCTGCTAATTATTCTAGGAGATAATCATGAGCAATATACACATTATCTTTTTATATTCTTCAAACTTGTTTGCTGGTGTAGGAACTATATAAATGTAAACCAAATCTTGTTGGGTTACCTAGTGCCATGAATTTATTTGCTGTTTGGATATTTTTTTTCTGTATGATAATCATTCCCTACTTGAACTCTTTGAATAGATTTTGAAGAGTCCACAGGAAGCCAACCAACATCAAACAATATATACCCACTGTATGATAATCATTCATTATTTATTATTTTTCTGTATGTTAATCATTGATTCTTGAAGGATTTTTCTCTACAATGATTCTTAAAGGAAATGATAAAGATATGATAGCCAAAAAAGAAAGATAAAAAATGGTATGTGCTGACCATGGTCCCTGTGCCTCTAGTGCTCACAATACTATCGTGACAGCAAGGGCCAGGAAGGACTTAATTTCTAGTCTTGTATCAGGTAAATACATAACTTTAATATGTCAATTATGTTAGATACAAGGGAAGTTGGAAGAAGGAGCTGCAAGCAATCAAAGCAAGGCTAGAGTAATTGGCTTGAAGTTTTAGCTTTTTACATGCCGAATCATCTTGATGGCATTTGTAATTTGTCTAAGTGGTTCAAGTACATAGCCTAGTGATCCTTCCATTACATAATTAAATAACATGCATTCATATATAGAGTATAATATTAAATGCTTGCATTTTTTTCAAAGAAAACCTCATGGCTTAAAGTTTTGGAAAAAAATCAATTTATGCACTGCTTTAATCGATTATCATTAATATGTAATCAATTACATGTTTGTGTTTATTTCTAGAAAAGCCATGATTGAACACTTTAATCGATTACCTCTCTTATGTACCAAGTGTTATTTCAAAATATGTCTATATGTGTTAATCGATTACAGAAAATTGTAATCGATTACTTAGTTCATTTTACATATAATGAAGAGTCTGCCTTAATTGATTACAGTAAGGCGTAATTGATTAAAAAGGTTTGTTTTCAGTCTGAGTTTATCTGTGTTAATCGATTACATGACATATTAATCGATTAAATTGTTCGTGAAAGATTTCCAAAAAGCTCAAGAACATATTAATCGATTATCTGGTTGATTTAATCAATTACATATGTTAAAATAATCGATTACCTGAACGGATTAATTGATTACAGTTAGTTAAATCAGTTTTTTATATAAAGAACTTATTGGTCTGCACTTCATAAGTTTTGAGAATTTTTCAAAGAGCAAAAATTCACTCTGAGTCTATGCTATCAATAGCGGGTGTCGCGCCCACGATTGTGGCGGAGCGGACATGTGCCCCTACAAGGGGTAGAGTAGCGGTGTGTTTCAGCGTTGCGGCTGTTGCGCCCACGACAGGGGGGTGGCGTCGTGCCCGCGATCGCAGTGATGCGTCTGCAATTCTCTGTGCTAGTGTGGAACCTAAACGCGTCAATGTCGAGGTAATAGAAATCGTCAAATGGCGTCGAGTCGCACACGTAGGCCAAGACGGACGTCGGCGAGGCCACTAGGTCTGAGTTCGACGGGCAGAAAAATTGTGGAGGCGAAGAAGCTAGCTGATGCTGCGTACAACGATGAAGAAGCGCCGCTCAGATTGAAGCAGCGGCATCGCGGCAATGACGAATATGACTACGATGAAGAGAATGTGGACCGTTCCGCAGAGAACGGGAAGGTTGAGGAGGCGAAGAAGGTGAAGCCGAAGAAGCCTAAGGTGATGGTCATAGAGGCGGTGGCGAAGATCAATGCCGCTGATTTGGGCACTTTTCTCATTGAGATATCGGTAGGGCATTGTGAATTGAATTGTGCGTGTTTAGGTTGTGTTTTTTGGTTTGATCTAGTTGGATTAGGAAGATGATATGATGTGATTCGTTTGTGTGGAGTGCATGACAGCTTTCACCCACTTCCATTCATATTTAAAAATAAAATAAAAAAGTTAAATTTTTTTTCTTTTTTTTGTCTTTTTAATTCTATTTCTTTTTTCTTTTTTGTCTTTTTAATTATGTTTTTTTTAAACCAGGTTTGATATTCTCTGTTTCCCTCTTAGTTTTTTATTTCTGTTTTTTTCCTTTCTTAATACCAGGTTATTCATTTTCTTTGTTTATTTTGAATTTTAATTTGTGTTTGTCTATTTTGAATTTTAATTTCTAGAACTTTAGTTACATTTGACTTTAGAGGGTTCAAGACTTACTAGAATTGTTTCTTTGACTTTTATTGACATCTACTATTCTACTTTATATTTTGCTTAAGAGTTTTTATTGTTAATGATAATTAGTGCATGAATTTTTGGTTATATTTCTCTTTTTCAGCTTATATATTTATATTAATTTTTTTAATACATATATAAAAACGTTAGAATAGCAGTCATCCCGCTATCCGCTATCCCGTTTTGAGGGCGGCCGCTCCGCTCCGCTATCTGGGATTGATAACTATGCTTTGAGTTGGAGTCTTACCCAAAAGTTCCAAGTGCTTTCTAAAGATCTAGAAACTGATTTGAGGGAAACACATCTTATGAAAAAGATCAATGAGTGATTGATTTTGAAGATGATGTGTTTGTGAGAAAAGAGATTTCTAAAAAGATGATTGATTTTGCAGATACTAACATATTTTTTTCTTTTCTCTCATATTTTTCTGTTAATTAAGGGTATATTTTTGATTGGGAAAGATATGTTGAGGATACTTGAGGTATGGTGAACTCACCAAGGCTTGTTTGTTATTCTTCATAGTGTTTTCCATCATGTGTAACAGGATTATTTATTAGAAAATGATAAAATTTATATCAAACACTATGAATTAAATAATAAAAATATGATACTAAATAAGAATGTGAACGCAGGGGATTTGCATTGCTATCGCGAGCTACACTTCTGTTGCATAATGGGTTTGTTACAAGCAGGTCTTGGTGCTAGCATTGAAGGCAGGTGTACTACATGTTGCTCTAGTTCATTACCTGTGAGGTACTCACTCTTCTGATATATGTATATTTCCATTTGTTGGTGGCAAACATTGATACATTCTGGTTTAAATGTTTCATCTTGGTGGGTGCCAAACTTTCTCCTTATAAGGTCAAATATTTGATTTGAAGGTATTTTACTTGAGGCTTATTACCTAAATAGGCAACACTATTATGTGTGTTTGGTGATACATTGGAAACGCAAGTCTCACCATATTTTTGCGTCAATCGTGAAGAAAATCACAGAAGCCATTATTTGTAGCTACTGCTTGAATGTGGATCAAGTCTTCCCTGATTCATGTTATGGTGTTGCCTTCAGATTTTGTCAGATTTGGTTTGATATATTGAGGTATAGAGTTGCCTCACTCCACGAAAGGTGATGATGAAATACTGGCTATGTCTTTTTTTATCTTCCTCTGTGTCTGAACAACAAATATATAATTTGGGGATTTTATTTAACTCAATCATTTATTTTTTTACGTATTACCCATTAATTAAATCATAATTGCAGATTATTTTTGTGAATTATGAGCAAGATTTGGAAAATGGAAGATTTTCATTTTATGATATGAATTGTTGTGACATGTGAGTTTAGTTTTTTCAATTAACTTATCCTTATGTTATGCTAGTTTCCAAAACTTTTCGTGCAGTCAATTGTTTCTCCCTCCTGTTTATTTTATTTATTATTGAGGTAGAGTGAATCTCTATGACAAGTCATATTATTCTTTCCTCCAAATTCATAGGTTGCTAAGTAGTAGGTTCTTAGATATGCAAACTTTCGAATTGTATTTCTTTTTGGTTGGGTTTCATTGTAATCGGTTACTGTAACACCCTGAAATTTTGATAAATTGAAAATAGATGTTTGATGTGATTGTTGTGTTATTTGATTGTTTGGTGAGTTTGTGTTATTTGAATGATCGTTGTGTAAATTATCATTGTGCTATTGCTTGGTATAGATGTCAAGTTATATGGAGTTTGTTTGAGTTGCGTTGAATTGTGCGATTCTGAGTTTGACCCGAAAACCTGTTTTAGTAAAACCATCATTATAAAGCTTCCTAACCCATATATCTAACTTTTGACCGTTGGGATTTTGAAAATAATGTCTGTAACGTGAGAAATTAATTTTTTACTTAAGCAGAAAATTCCAGAATTTGGTTTTCTCGCCCAGGCGAGTTTTACAGGCATTTTTGGTCGCCTGGGCGAGTGGAGGCGATGCAGAATACATTTTAAAGCTTCCAAGTCACGAAAATGGAGGTTCTTCCTCCTCGAAACAGCCCCAAGCTCCCCCACCACCCTCCTCCACCACCCAAGACCTCCGGTGACCACCACGGACCATCGTTGCTTGCCACAAGACCACCACATGGAGAGGAACACTTTAATCAAAGCGAAATCTTCGAAACTCTTCTCAAAGTTTCAGTAGAGAATGGAGCTCCCAATCCTCCTTTCTTGGTTTCCTTGAGGTAATCTTAGTTTCCTTTGTCTTATTCTAGCTAGTTTAAGTCTCTCTTGATGTCTCTTGTGATTCGGGTAACGTTATTGGCTGTTTCTATACTTCTTTTGAAAACCCTTTGAAAATGAGATGTTGTAAAAGTATCCTTTTTATGAAACTGATGTCATTTCTGTGATCCTTGTTGAACCCTGGTCACATTGGTGTGATCAGAATTTCAAAATGATGTCTTTTGATGTGGACTCCTATAACACCCTTTTAGCCCCTTTTTGAATTTGAGTGGGTATTTGACCCCAAATATTAATATTGATCTTACCTTGGAAATATATATTAAATTATCTTCGATTTGGTATATAGAGCTCCGCATTTGGACCAAAGCACGTGAACTTGAGAGATCCCAAAATGACGTTTCAAGGAGCTAACAGAGGGATATGGATAGGTAAGGGGAGTTTATTATTTATTTATAGCTTTGATACCATAGTTGGGGGCCAAGGAGTCCAACTATGAGGATATCTGCCTGTCCCTGCTGTGTGCTGGTTTTCAAGAAAAATTACGTTTTTAACTAATGGAATGTGATGTATTTATGATTGATATGTGGTTGTTCCTGTGTGTGCTTGTAGTTAGGAAAAACTGTTTTTAACTAATGGGATGCGATGAATTGGCTTGTTGATGGATAAAACTGTGAATGATATTATTGTTGTAATGATTGGATTTTTGGGAAAAGTCTTAATTACAGAGGAGACTCTGCCCAAAATTATATAATATATTTTCATATTTAATTCTTTATAAATTTTTAAGTGGGCATAAGAGCTTGTTTTATATATTGTAGTCCTCCTCTTTAATTTAGAATTTTCCTAAAAATATCGGTCTTGTGATATGATGAATTGTAAATGTATGAAATTTGGATTGTCTGAAGACCTGGGAAATGTGAATCTCAGGCATATGTATTATGTATAGATGTGATATGTGATTGCTTGTGCTGTTGTTGATGATATTGAAATTGAGATGTCATTGACGTGATTGATGATGTTGAAATGAGATAATATTGATATGCATGACTGGATAACCTTGCGAGGGTGGGTTTACGAATTTTAAGCATCCTAAGAGAGAATGAGATTGTTTAAAATTTCGGTCCCTATCTATCCATGGTCAGTGTATCGGTGATGTTGTGTATGTACATGGGGGGTGCGTGACTGGATAACCTTGCGTGGGTGACTTTACGAATTTTAAGCATCCCAAGAGAGAAAGGGATTGCTTGAAATTCCGGTGCCTAGCTATCCATGGTCATTTCATTGATGGTGACCATGTTCATACTTCATATTTCATGGATGGAAATAGAATGGTGGCAGTAAGTACGGGGTACTAGGGGGCATCACTCTATTTGGAACTCCCTTGTGACTCAGGGCTGATCACCATGGGGGGGAGTGACCAGTGCACGACAGGGTGACCTCGACGAGCTACTGCATCATTTTCCTGAGAGAGGCTATTTCCATGAGGATGGTACCACATGGCATGCTAAGTGATGAGTCAGATGCATACATCATTCTAAACATGATTGTTTGAGTTGTGGGATGCATTGGATGATTGTTTTGCTGAATGTGTATTGGACTGATGGACTTGTGGTAATGATAGTGATTGTTAATGTTGTTTCCTTTCCAATTGTTGTTATCTGATGCTTGTTGGTTTTATATAATAAACTCACCCTTGCATTTGTTGTGCTGTGTGGTTGGTACCTGTGATGATCGCGAACTTTCGTTCGTGGAAGCAGATGAGCAGCAGTAGGTGACCTTGGAGAGAGATCTTCTTTTTGTTGGAACCGCCAAGCCGACGTGATGACGTTGGATTCCTTTTTGGAGAAAGAGTTGTGTTTTGTTAATCAACTCTCTCTTAGTTAGTCTTTGGCTTTTTGTTGATATGTAATTTCAGGTGTATATACACGTAAAGCTAAAGAAAGTTCTGATATGTGAATGACATGTACTAATCTAATATATATGTATAATGTGTTTTAAATATGTAATTGTAACATGTGTATGATAATTGTATTATCGCAAAAAAATTTACCATCATTTTCATAATCAAATTAATGGAGTTTTCATATTAAAATTGAAGTTACTCGATTAAGAGTTAGTGATATCGTAGCGACGAGACGGGTCGTTACAATTACTATCTGTGGTAATCGATTAAGACAGATAGATGATATTTCCTATTTAGCCTATGTAATCGATTACTAATTATTGGTAATCGATTAAAGTATTCATTATATCAGTTTATATGAAATTATAGCTAAAATAATCGATTAATCCGATACGTAATCTATTACATTGTTCTTGAAAAGTTTTCCAGAAGGCACAAAGAACAAAATAATCGATTCTTATCTTAGTGTAATCGATTAAATCAGTATGAACTTATTTTTCCAAAAACTTAGATTTAAACTTGCCTAATTTACCAAATGCTTGTATATATTAAAACTCAATTTTATTAACTAAATGAATGATATGAATGCTATGCACATGGATCATGAGAAAATACTTCTTCCTTTTACATTAATCACAAATTGATCACCAAAGCTTCAAAGCATGATGAAAGCACAAATCCAAGCTTGATCCAATGTTCATTCTTCAAGTGATTCCTCTCTTAAATCAACATCTATTACTTACTATGTTTTCAAGTGGTTGGTACGCTTTTGTGATGCAACAACTGGTTCCAATTGTATACCTTTTATTATGTTTGCTTGTTTTGACATTCTTGGTAATATGTTTGAAGTAGTCAATGTTTTAGACTTACAAAAGATAACATATTGGACTGCTAATGTATGGAGAAAGATAATTGCATTTTTTTCATGTACAGATTCAAAACTTGTATACTTTATCATTTAACTTAAAAAAATAAAAAAATCATTTATTGGAGAGAAGCATGGAAAAAAGATAAGAGAGAAAAAATATATTTTATTTTATGAATTGAATAATAAAATATGATAATATCCTTAAATTAAATTTTGGAAAGCAAAAGAACATTAAATGAGTTTTTGTGTTGAATGCTAATACACATTGATAAGTGTCATATTTCAGTTAAAATCATGTTTCAAATGATGACACTTATCTTTTGATTGCATTTAACTTTGCTTATAAACTTGCCAAAACCTAGTTAAAATATGCTTAGTACTTAAATAAATGTTGTTTCGGAAGATTAAACAATCATGTTTTGTATTTTGATGATTTCATGGATTTTCAAAGCTTCCGAATAAGCAAAGCAAGCAAGGAGGGCTTACATAACAAGTATGGGAGGTGTAACAAGCAATCCAGGCCCAGAATCCATCAAGGCCTAAAGCTTTCTTCAGAGTTAAGACTTTAACTCGCCTAGGCAACCACACCATGTGTATTTGGCTCGCCCAGGCTAGCTACAAGTACCAAGAAGATATGTTAAGCTCGCCTAGGCGAGCAAACCATGAAGAAATTGGCCGCCTGGGCGAGTGGAAGCAGGTAGGACATGGATCTATAAATAGCCAACGGATTTTGAGAGGAATGGATGCTTTTTGCTTCACCTTTCTTGCTTAGGCTGTTCCACAGGTTTAGGAAGGTTAAATAGTAGTATTAGGTAGGTTAGGAAAGTGAGAGAAGTGAGGATTAGTGGGAAGACTCTGTCGGAAAGAGGCGATGACAGATTTCTTCATCAATTCTTCTCTTGAGGAGGTTCTCTCCATTATGACTAGCTAGCTTCTCTGAGGATTGGATGTAATCTTCTTAACCCTATGCATCTCTTTTAATATTTATTTATGCATGAATTGTTTCTATTCCTTGTTGGTAATTTCATTCTGTGCTTAATGCTTGATTATACTTGATCACTAGTTTCATGAACTTAATCCTAAGTGTAACTGAAAAGTAATCTTAGGGTTTGAACTGAATGAATTTACTCATTACGTTACGTTGCTAGGAATAGGGCATACCGTTTTGATTGCATAAAACACACGATTGTAGTTCTTAATGCTGGGGTATTTACTTCATATGCAAGGGATCGATATTTGGTAGATATCCTTAGAACTTGAATGCGAGGGATTGATTCAAGGTAAAATAGTGTGCATCAATAATGATAGACGATGATTTATGCATGGTAATATTAATTGGATACTAATGTTAAGAATGATGAAATCCAATCCCACTTTCTCATAGATATATTTCATTTACTAAAATTTAGTAATTTTACGTTACTTGCCCCACTAAATGAAATTTCGCTCAACCTACTTGTACATAACTATTGAACTGTTAAGTTATATTTTGATTAACTGAGTAAGCTCAAGTCCCTGTGGAGATGATCTTATAAATTTTGTAACTTACAACGACAAATCGGTGCGCTTGCTGAAAATAACGTAACACACATCAACTAGAATGAATATTAACATTTCCCTATATATATTTAATACTGATAAATAGTGCATACATAGGACTAAGGCAACAAAATCCAAAATTATTATATAGCATGACAAATAACAAATTCCTTCCTTGCTAAACTATCAATAAATTTAATATATATAATTTACCTAAGCACGAGTAATATATATAAGCAAGAAAGCAAAATTAAGCAACTATATTAAATCAAATATTTATTAAGATTTTTTTTATGGGCATTTATTAAGATATACATGGTTTATATATATGCACTCACTTAATATGGTTGGAAAGAATTGTGTTTAATTTTATCTTGTCACAATCACAATCTAATTGTTTTTAGATATTTACATTTGTATTTAATTAGACATGTTCAAATGTTCAATTTGAAACAGACTAATTAAAAGTATGGTGCAAAATCAAGATTGAACTGACAGTTAAGTGTAAATCAATTATACAAATTTAGAAGGTACACAAACATACACGCACACACACACACACACACACACACATATATATATATATATATATACTCAACTTAGTATAAATTCTTTTACAATTAAATGAGCTATCAAAATATAAATAAAGCAATTGGAAAGAAAAAAATATAAAAATAGGTTAAAATTATCTATAAATTAATGTTAAAAGTGTCTGTACAGAACTTGTAATCCAAATAAATGTAAAGATAGAGATGATTTATGGTTTATCACTCCAATTGTTTATTTTTCTTAGTTAATTTAAAACAGGGCTTTAATGGGAAGCCATTTTTATTTTGTAACAAATAAATTGACATATAAAGGACATGTATGTATATATAATCCAATTAAGTTTAAGAAATTATGTTGCTCATTTATCAAATAAAGAGACTATTAGATATGATGCAGAGGTTGAGGATGATCATGAAGAATCAAGTCAAGCTTTATTTTAAGTTTTGATTTTACATGCCCACTCAAATTGATGGCATATGTACTTTCTTTAAAAGGCTTGATTCAAGAAAGATATAATCCCTCATTCCTCACATAAACTTAATAAGTCATGCATACATTAACTCATTAATTCATGATCAGGTCATACACATTCCATGAATCACCATTTGGCATGACATTAAAGCTTTAAAGTTTTAAAGTTTTCATAAAAAATGTTTTTCACTGCTTTAATCGGTTACTGATTGCATTTAATCGATTAATTGCTTGATTACATAACTGCATTTAAAGATATGAACATTTTAATCGATTACCAAATGTTTGTAATCGATTACATTTAGCTGACTTGGTTAAATCGTTCTGTGATAATCAATTACATGACAGATTAATCGATTATTTATCCATCTGCATAATTTTCAAAAGAAAGTTTATTTGGTTTAATCGATTACCAGAGTATTGTAATCGATTAAATAAGCATTGATACGTTTTTGACACTCCCTGTGTTAATCGATTATTTGAGTGTTAATCGATTACTTCAGTGCATCACTGTTGATTTAAGAGCAAGCATGAAAGGATGGACAAGGAATCGAGCTTTGTGTTTTGTGCTTTCAACATGCCTCATTGCAAGTGCCTTGGAAGCTTGAAGATCAATTGATTCATGTAAAAGGGAAGAAGTGTTATCTGATAATCCAATGAGCATATCATGCATAATAATTCATCTAGGATTGTTAGATTGAAGGTCTAAATAAAAGCAATTAACAAGTAAGGCATTTTAAATCAAAGTTTTTTTTAAAAAAAATGAAGTTTTCCTGCATTAATCGATTACGGAATTGTTGGCATCGATTATTTTGTTCTTCATGCCTTCTGGAAAATGTAATATCTTAAATTTTAAGCATGTGATTAAGCCTAGATTAAGCCGGATTAAGCGTAAGTTTAAGAATTATAAACATGCTTTAGAATTCTTTGAGGAAAGCTTAAGAAAAGAAGAAGAAAACCCTGTAAGGGTTGCGGCGCTGAGGGCGCCAGGAGCGGCGCTGAAGGCGCCGTGTACTCTGGAGTGTGGCGCCAA
>PYAF01004142.1:290907-343416 GCA_007407185.1 Glycine tomentella | reverse complement strand
CTAACACAATAAAATCTGCAGGGAATATGAATTTGTCTACCTTCACTAAAACATCCTCAATCACCCCTGAGGGTTTCCTTAAAGATCTATCTGCTAATTGCAAGGACACTCTAGTAGGTTTCAGTTCAGATATGCCTAGGGACTTACACATAGATAATGGCATGAGATTTATACTAGCCCCTAAGTCACAAAGTGCTCTTCCTACATTTATATTTCTGATGGCTATAGGGATGTTAAAACTTCCAGGATCTTTCAATTTAGGGGGAAGTTTCCTCTGAATTATTGCACTGCACTCCTCAGTGAGTGCTATGATTTCACAATCTTGCAGCTTATGTTTCTTAGATAGAAGTTCTTTCATGAATTTTGCATAGTTAGGCATATTGGCTAATGCCTCAGCAAATGGAATATTAATATGTAACTTCTTAAACATGTCTAAGAACCTAACAAATTGCTGTTTCTGCAACTATTGCTTGGTCTGCACCGGATATGGAGGCTTCTCAAAGCGAGAAAAGTCCCACTTCTTTGGTTGAGGTGCAGAATTCTGCTCTTCTGAATTTTTTGCAGCTTTTTCTTCTGATGGTTTAACTGCTGCATAATTCTTCTCAGCTTCCTTTCTACTCACCTCAGGCTTTTCTGGTGTAGTCAATACTTTACCACTTCTAGTTGTGATAGCCTTGGCATGTTCCCTTGGATTTATAATTGTGTCGCTCGAGAACTGGCCTTGTGGTCTCTCAGCCAATTGTTTTGCAAGTTGACCAATCTGGTTTTCCAAATTTCTGATGGAAGCATCTTGGTTGGTTCTGTGAGCTCTTGTTTCAGCTATAAATTTCGTTGTTGTTTTTGACAGCTGCATCACTACCTTTTCAAGCTCAGAAGTCTCCTTGTTGGGAATAGGAGGGGGCTGCAAGTAGTTGTTAGACTTGTAGTCTAAGCCACCTCCTTGAATTTCCTTTGATAGTTGTTCCCCGGAGCAAAATTGTAGTTCCTCTGATAAGGCTGATGCTGCCTCTGATCATTCCAAACTCCATTAACCTGCACAGGGTCAACTCCAACAAGAATAGGGCAAACATTAGACTCATGCTCACCTTGGCAGTACTCACAGATAACATGGGGTTGGCTAGTTGCCACTTGTGCTGCAGAGACTTGTAATCTATCAATTTTGTCAGTCAATTTGGCTAGCTGTTGTGCCAAAATTTTCTGCTCTGCAAGCATTGCATCATTGGTGGACAGCTGGATTGGTTCTCTCTTTGGCTGATGTGTTATGCTTTCATTTTCATTCCGGGCCAAAGAATTGATAAGCTTATATGTCTGAGCTGCTGTTTTGGACCTTATAGTACCCCCTGCTGCAACATTAACAATCATACGAGTTTCAGGAGCCATACCATTAAAGAATATACGTACCTGCTTACCTACAGGCATATCATATTGTGGACACCTCCTGATCAATTCTTGGAATCTGTTCCAAGCAGCACATAGGGATTCTCTTCCATTCTGAGTAAAGTTAGTGATTTCGTTCACCAACCAGTTATATTTGTCCATGGAAAAGTATTCTGCAAAAAACCTTGAAACTAAGTCCTCCCAAGTTGATATGCTATTGGATGTTTGGCTATTTAGCCATCTCAATGCATTTCCTTTAACAGCAAAGGGAAATAAACTTAATCTCACTGCATCATCTGAGACCCCTTGGTGTTTGATAGTGTCACAGATTCTGAGAAATCTGTCAATGAAGTCATGTGGGTCTTCAAAATCCTCCCCTCCAAACTGACTGCGTTCCACCAATGCTATTAAGGAAGGGTTTATATCGAAATGATTAGCTTGTATTGGTGGCCTCACAATGCTGGAGTTGGATCTTGTGAACATAGGAGCCAGAATATCCTCCATTAGTTCATCTTCCGGTCTCCGTCTTGGCTGATTATGTTGTTCTTTAGCCATCTCTGCTTCAGACTCTAATTCAGGAAGTGAATCAAAGTCAAAATTTTCAGCTTCTCTCCTTCTTTGTCTAGCTAGTCTCCTTCGGATTGTTCTTTCTATTTCTGGATCAAACTGCAAATCCTCAGAACTAACTGAACTTCGCATAAAACTTTGAGAAGCAATTAGTAACAAAAATTCCAATCACAAGATTAAAAATTACTGTAAAAATCCATTAACCAGTCCCCGGCAACGGCGCCAAAAACTTGTTGAGAAATAAGCACACGGCAAGTGCACCGCTCGTTTCAAGTAATAAAAGTAGGTATGTAGAGTATCGTCTCCACAGGGATTGGAGTGAAATTTATAGTAATATTAATTTGAAGTAATTGGAAGTAACAAGAAAAGAAAATGTTTTGGAGAATTTGTTTGTAGTGTTGAATGTTTGAAAGTAAAACAGAATATAAAGGAAATAATGCAGTAAACAAATCGAAGTGTTACCAATGGAAGAAACAATTGTGGTCAGGCACAATCCCCTTTGATTCCTACCTCTTTCACTTAACTGATTTATCAAGTTTGCTTACTCAAATGATATATCTTTCCTATTTTGGTAAATCCTAATTCCTTAGCAATTTAACCCTTTAACAAGAACCCTAATTCCTTAGCAATTCCTATCAAGCAAGTAAAAGACTATAGCATATGGTTTGCCTATTTCTGATTGCTCAGAGAATAAATCTTTCCTACTCTAGTTAATCCCTAATCCCTTAGTGAATTAACCCTCTAACCTGAATTGAAAACCTAATTCCTTAGTGAAGTCTATCAAGTTAAGCATTTAAAAGGCCATATTATAAGTTCTGCAGCCACGCATCCCTATCCCTAGGTAATGAATAACTGTTATTTTACTAAGGTCGGAAATTAGAACCCCAACGTTCCCATTGCGAATCCTAACCCTAAATACCTAAATAGAATGGCCAATTCTAAATAAGAATAAAACAGTGAAGAACAGAGTAAAATAAAACAATCAAGAAATTCTCATTCAATACCAGTTTAAGTTACAGAGGAGTTCACATCAGTTCATGGCCTTCCCACAATACAAAGTTTAGCCCGACATAGGCCTCAAAAACACCAACGCTGTTGAATAATACATGATTCTGCTGTAGAAACCCTAGCTTTGATCCTTGATTCCAGAGGTTTAAAATGATATTCAGTGATTCCTAAGCTGCTCCAACCTATTCTAATGTGTCTTCTTCAGTCCCAGAGGCTTTGTATTTATAAAAGGATTTAATTATAGTAACAAAGCCTAAAACAGTGCCAAATCTCGAAACAGATAATTTAATTCAGGAAACAGAATCGTCATGGCGCTACTCGCATGGAGTTCCGCACTGATAGCGTGGAGTTTTCGAGCTGACAGGTTGATGCTGCTGGGATTTTGGCATGGCGCGATCCGCGCGGGAGCTTCGAGTAGATGACGCTATTAACGTGGCTCTTGGCGCGAGTCGCGTGGCTTCTTCGAGTTGAATGGCTTGAGCTCAGGTCTTTAGCGCGACTAGCGTGAATATGGCGCGGATCGCGTGGAGTATTCGAAACTGGCTCTTCCTTTTAACCTCTGGCACGACTCGCATGGATCCTGGCGCGATCCGCGCGAGACCTTCAATCTTGTTTTCTTCTTTCTTTTGCTTTGAACTTCCTCTTTTTGGACCTGAAATGCACAATTGATAATGAATTGAGTTTAAAAACAAAATTAATAATAAACTAACTAATTCTATTCTAATTCTAAATTATTTATCTAAATTATAACCTAAAACTAGCCTAAACTAAGATGTGTTTGCAACACATCAGTATTATGAAACATGGAATGATTACCAAATGAAGGATGAACAACTTGTGGAGGATCTTGCATGCAATTCGTACATTCAAGGCCAATGTTGTCTTGGTTTTGGGTCAGGTATATGCCTTGTATATATTCTATATTTAACATGTGCATCATTGCATCATTCCATATTAGTTATGCATTGAAAGCCAGTTCCAATGATCACCACTATCATTTTTTTAAGATCATACTTTCCTTATGCATAGTTGTTAATTCATGCCTTTTGTTGAAGCTTAGTGTCTCAGGCTTTGCTTTGAATTCCTTGTAGGAAAAACTCAAAGATGTGCTTAAGAGTGAGCCCAAAGTAGACGTTGTTAAACTTCAGAGGTCAGGTGGAGTTGTATCTAGGAATGCAAAAGTCCGTCAGAAGACTAAAAGTTATATGATAAGGGTAAACCTACTTGTCCACTTTTGAATATCTTCTACATGCATTTACCATATCTTGATTTTTTTTTTTGTTTTTTTTTTCATTTTAGAGGATTACAATTTAAACTATGAAAATTTGTTGTCTATTGGTACTTGTTCTGATAAATTTATTTGTTAATATAGGAGTATATTATTACTCTTAGGCCCCAAAACCATGACAAACAATTAATGGTAAAGGGATGATTTTTTTTATTATCTAAGTGCTGATAAATAGATAGGATAAAAAATGATTCAAAAACTTTGGTTCAAGGTGTGGTCATGATGCTCATGTTACTATGCTTCTAGGTGCAACAAATAGTCTCAAACAACATGAAAAAGAGATACAGGTTTAGTGATTTAACTATTTATTTGTTAATTGTTTGACAATTTTATCATAATTTATGGAATAAGATTATCTTCTATAGTTGTGTTGTGTACTCAATTGTGTATAATGTAATAAATGACGTGTTGAAAATTTTTAATTTTAAAAAAAAAGATATTCTAGGACAGTTATCTAGAAAACCGTCTTAGAAAATAGACTTCTAAGATGTTGCAAAAATCGTCTTAGAATCCTTTATTTTTTTATTTAAAGAAAATTATAGGACAATTATCTGGAAAATCGTCTTAGAAATTAGACTTCTAAGATGGTTATAGGCTAAGAACCGTCTTAGAATAATATTCTAAGACGGTTCTTAGCCTATAACCATCTTAGAATGTCTGTAACATCCCAAAAATTTAAATATGTTAGTTAGAGATAAAAAGAGAAATTACAAAAATGTTTAATGGAGAATGACCATATTACCCTTTCCCTTGATATGAGAATTACCATACTACCCTTTAAGTGGAAATTACAAAAATACCACTGGAGTAAGTGACAAATTACCAAAATACCCTTGGATATTTTGATTAGATATTTTAAAGTGAAAATTACAATAATACTCTTGGAGTGGGTGACAAACTACCAAAATACCGTTAGATATTTTGCCTTAGATATTTTGTAGAGACATGAAGAAATTACAAAAATACCCCTGGAATGACAACTTATCAAATTACCCTTAGTAACAAATAAATATCACAAGAAAACTAGTAGTACCTAGATTGGCCAAAAATTTATGACTAGGTGAGCCGAAAGATAAGCCTCTAAATTTTACTATCAAATATAATAAATGCAAGTAAATAAACCTTACAGTTAAAATGAAAGAAAATTGCATGAATATCTAAAGCTATCATAAGTTATAGTTTCAGAACATGTGATAATATGATGAGGAAAATTATCAAATGAGAAACACCTGTGATGGTAGTGTGATACAAGAAGGATAAGATAAAAGATAATGGATTCAAGTGACAAGTTTAGAAGTGCTTAGAATATATATAGTTATGATTAGTTAATTTAAGAAAAGAAACCAATCCTAACTGCGTAGGATTTTGGGCAAAGGCTTAAGATTTTAAATGTATGTCACATACGTAGCTAGTATATGAATTGGAAGACACATGAAGTACACTAGATATAAATTAAAAGAAACAAAAACATAAGACCAAACAAACTTATACGGGAGATTTTAAGCTATATGGAAGTGATATTTCCTGTGTTAAAACAATGTATGCCTTAGGAATTGTGCACAAGATGATAATTTTTTAGCCAAGCCTATAACCAATCAGATTTGGCTTCTTGAAGACTCCATTCCATGTGCATAGGCAAGCCAAGCCCAAAGGAATCTTTCTTTATTTGAAGATAATATGGAATTAAATGAATATGAACAAAGCTTTTAGATATTTACCTTAGGTAATGACTATTTAGTTAACTTAGGACTAAAATAACTCCAAACCAAGTTAAATCCTAACTAATTCACTTAATATAAATAGCTTATGGCACCACAAAAACTGCACGTAGGAGCTAGCTTCCAAAGCATACATCCAATTGCACTCTTCCTTGTACCTTGATATCATTTTCTTACTTCTTTCTTCACTTCCAACCGTAGCCTATCTCTTTTATTGCCTCCTTCAACTTTCCAAAACATCAAATTCTAGACAAAACTTTCATTCTTTCAAGACCTTGAGATGCAGCCAAATACTTGGAGGAATTGGAAGCAAACTTGTTTGATGTAGGTGAAAGTTTAGGTTTATTTATCACTTGATTCTTGAGATTATTTGAATGGTATTTTGGTGTATCTTAGTCTTAAGCTTGATGACATGTGTAAGTTTAATATCTTGTTTTCTTGAAGATATTTTGTACAACTTTGATTCAATAAATGAGTGCAAGCGTTCAAGTAACATCAAGGTAAGTGTAGGACTAAGCTTTTGGTGAATATTGGTGTTGAAGCTCGAATGGCTTTGAGCTGAATTTTTTTCTATTTTAAAAATTTTATAGCTTCCTCTGTACTTAACCAAACGAGGTGTTTGACCCCTCATTTTAAAGCTTAGGATGTCCTCTAAGTTATCCTAAAATATGGGACCAAACTGAACAGTGAATCATGCTCAAAATTTATTTAAACCCAAGCTGTCCAAAACTATGCATACTCAAAATAGTCACTGACACCCATTTTACAAAATTTATTTCTCTCTCATTTCTTACTCAAATAAGGTGTATCATATATGGAATTAAAGATCTAGATGTTAAATATAACAAAAAAAATTCAACTAAATCTAGATTGTGTACTGCTTGCAGTTACGAAAACACTAAGATATGTCAGTGTAGAATTTTAAGCATGCTGACAGCCTTGGAGTGTTGTTATTAAAATGCTATAGCTATAGTTTTAGAACTCCAATTTAAGCATGTGATACCTTGTTAGGAAGCTTAGGAAGCATAGTTTAACATACTAAAAGATGGGGATTTAATAACTTGTAGATTAGCATAGGTTATAGGAAGAACCAAATCTTATGTTGGTGAGAAATCTTGTTGTTATGTTGTTCTTGAAAAATGTTTTTGTATGATGATGAAATCTTGATGTTTTTTGGCATAATTGCATGACATGAGTTACGTAGCTTTGAATGTCATTGTGCATTAAGAAAGATAAAAGGATAAGACCTGAAGGGTGATACAATTAAGCTGAGCACGACCGTGATGGTGCCCAAAGGGTGATACGGTTAAGCCGAGCACGACCCTAAGGGAAAGACTAAAGAAGATAATACTTGAAGGGTTATACAGTTAAGCTGAGCACGACCCTAATGGTACCCAACGGGGGATACGGTTAAGCCGAGCATGACCCTGCGGGAAAGACATATTGACCCAAGGGTGATACAATTAAGCTGAGCACGACCCTATGGGACTCCAAAGGGTGATATAGTTGAGCTGAGTACGACCCTGCGAGAGGAACCTAAATCTAGTAATGAGCTCATTGTCTAGTTTAGGGTATTAAAGAATAGATTAATAAAGATAAGCTATGCATTGTCATGATTGAAAATGATGCTTGCAATAATGATGAAGTATGAGATTATTTTTAAGTGTTTGTGAATAAAATGAATCTACTTCGGGTTATATGTTTATGATATTAAAATCAACTATAATTGTTTGCATGTTTTCTTAATAAACCGAAGTAGCTGGAATGATGACGATGACATTGTTTGATAAGTCATTTTTCACCTACTGGGAATTCTTTGGAATTCTCACTGTTTTAGTATGTTCCCGTATCATTCCATACAAGTAAATCGAAAGGAGCAGCTACAAAGTGAAGACAAGTTGGAAGATTTCTTTTAACATTGTGGATTTGTAGAAAAAATTCAAAGACGAATTCTAAGACGGTTGTTGGCTAAGAACTATCTTAGAGTGAGACATTCTAAGACGGTTCAATAATCAACGTCGAAAGTCTTACCTTTCAACGACGTTGGCTACAAAGACGGTTGGAGAATCAACATCGAATGCACTGTAGAACCGATGTAAAAAGCGTTTTTTGTAGTAGTGACCCCATCTTTGAAAGTACTTAGGTACTCTGTCAAGTCGAATATCGAGCATTGATGATCTTGGCACGATAAAATGCCCCACTCTTGAAAGTGTTCAATCAAATACCTGAGTACTCATGATCTTGGCATGATAAAATGTTCTACTCTTAAAAATACTCAGGTGCTTGGCCAAATTGAATACCTGAGTACTCATGCTCAAGTATGTGTGACCTTCTAAGGTATTCGAGTATTCGAGCAAATGAATACTCGAATACTTTTTAGGCGACTTAATCAACATTGATGGAGGTCCAACACAAGCCAAAGGTCTAGAAGGAGAGCTTGAAGCACTTCCTTTGGTTAACTTCAAAGGACCAATGACAAGAGCTAGGATTCAAGCACTTCAAGATCATATCCAATCTAACTTGTATCTCTTGGAAAAGCAAGAAGAAGCCCACGAAAGTAGTGGAAACACAAAAGGAGTGTTGTCTGTTTTAACAGATTAAAAGCATCCTGTAACAGATTAAAAGCATCTTTCTGATACCTGTAATCGATTACAAGCATCCTGTAATCGATTAAATCAGCCTGAAAAATGGAAGTATCTCTGTTTTAATCGATTACATGTCGAATTAATTGATTATTTTGGTCCTAAATCAGTTTCCAGGAAGGATAAGATCAAAATAATCGATTATCAAACGAAATAATCGATTAAACAAGAAAATATGCAGAAACGCGTTTTGAGAAGTCAAAGGTCGTTTTGAGTAAAGCTTGCACTACAAGCTACATTTGGGCTTCATTTCAATTTGCATTTTACTTACATTTAGGGTCATTTAGCTGATAATTTAGTGGACTATTTAAATCACACCAAAACTGTTTGTAAGAACTTTTGATTCCATTAATACAATTTTGAAATTGTTGAGAGGGTTTCTCTCTTGTTCTTATTCAAGAACCTTCTTGTTTCTTATCAATGGCTCCTCTGCTATTGTGGTGATTCTTACAAGACTTATTGGAATTCCTATTCCATGGTGTCATTCCAATTCATTCCTATTCTTCTTCCATAATCCATTTCTACAAATTAGAAATCTCTTAAAAAGCCCCAAATTCTGTGAAAGTGCAGAATTCTCCATTTCTTGGAGTTTGCTTGAAGATTGGGTTTCATTGCAAGGAAGATTTGGGAAACCTAATTCCTATATCATGGCTGATAACAACCTAACTCTTAAGGAGTTAGCTACACCTGATGTTGTTTACCAACCTTGATGTATTCAATACCCTGAGACTGAGGTCAGTTATGAGCTGAAATCTGGCCTGATCCATTTGCTTCCTAAGTTTCATGGACTTGCTGGTGAAGATCTACATAAACACCTTAAGGAGTTTCATGTGGTGTGTTCCACCATGCTACCACATGATGTTCATGAGGATTATATTAAGATGAAGGCATTCCCTTTCTCTCTGGATGGTGTTGCTAAGGACTGGTTGTACCTTCAACCAGATCCTATCACCACTTGGACAGACATGAAGAGAAGATTCCTGGAGAAATTCTTCCCTGCCTCTAGAATAGCATCCATCCGAAAGGAAATTTGTGGCATAAGGCAGTTCCCTGGAGAGTCTTTGCGTGATTATTGGGAAAGATTCAACAAGCTGTGTGCTACCTGTCCACACCATCAAATCATAAGCTTCTTGAGTATGAATTAGAAATGTCACAACTAACACATGCAGAAGATGCAGATAAGAGACAAAAGAGTATACCTTGAAAGTTGCATCATCTAATGTGGAAAAAGAAGAAGACTCAAGTGAAGATGAAAGTGATGAACACATGAACCGAATAGTTCAAAGATTCAGCAAGTTCATGAGAAAAAACAAGAACAGGAAGTTCACAAAGTTCAACAAAAGAAATGACGACAACAACAACAACACCAACTTCAACTGCTTCGAATGTGGTAAGGCAGACCATTTTAAATTTAAATGTCCTATATTTTTTAAAAAGCAGTTAGGTGAAATGAAATCAAAGAAAGCCTGCAATGAATGGGATGACAATGCCTCAACAACTTCTAAATCATCAAGTGAGAATGAAAAAACTAATGTATGTGTCACTTCCACAATTAGTGAAGATGAAGAATTATCAAGTACTGAATCAGAAGTAAACTATGAACTTGATCAAGTTATTGACGTTTTCCATGATATGCATGAAGAGGCTCAAAAACTTGCAAAATCCAACAATAGGCTGAAAGGTAGCCTTAGATGGCATGTTACCAAACTTGTAGAAATGCAAGGTGACCTTTGTAACTTGAAAAAAGGAAATGAAAAACTTGTTTCAAGCTACAAAGCTAATGGAAGTGTATGTGCCTCTTCTTCTTCAAATGTAGATAAATGCAAAGCTTTACAAGAAGAGTTTGATGATTTCAAAAGGAGTCAAGGTGAAAAATATATGTTATTACTTTCTGAAAATTCTTATTTGGTTGATCTTTTGAAAAAGCTTTATAGAAGAAAATAAAGTTTAAATCAAATGCTAAGTGTACAAAAGTATGCTGGAGATACTTCTGGTTTGGGTTACAAACATAGAACAAAACCTTTTGGAAAAATCAAGTTTGTACCACCAAAACAGAATAATCAAATAGGCTTTTCAAAAACAAAGTATAACCAAATAACTCATTTTGAAAGAGCATCAAAATTGGTAATTTGCAATTACTGCATGAAGAAAGGTCATACATCTCATAGGTGCAATGCTAGAAGGTTCTATGTGCCTAATGAAGATCGCATTTGGGTTCTAAAGAAAAGGATAAAAATAGCTAACCCTTATGGACCCAACCTGAATTAGGTACCTTTCTTTGTTACTTAATTTGATTGTTGCAGGTGTGTCTTAGAGCAAAATCATCATTATGGTACCTAGACAACGAATGCTTTAGACACGTGATAGGTTACATGTCCATGCTTACAAATTTGACTCTAAAAGATGGAGGATTTGTCACTTATGAAGATCATAATAAAGGAAAATGAAACGGAAAAAGATGAATCAAAAGCAGAGATTGATTAGTCAATCACCTACTCAAAAGCAAATGGAGTGGACACAAGCACATAAAGATCATACATTATTTCCTCAAAGATCATATCAAAAGAGTAATTGTTCAATTGAGTTTACTGATCATTCATTGGCTGGTACATCTCACAAACCCTTATCTTGAAATTGATTCTATGATCTTAGGAACATGCTAGGTATTCTTGATGAATCTAATATATTCTAGCATGCTTACAATGTGCCTCACTACATAATATACCATTTAAATTGGTCGTTCATCACATATGCTTAAAATTCGAAATCCTGATGAAAAACACTATTCAATCTGCATAATTGTTTGCTTTGATCGATTACTATGAGTCTTAATCGATCATTTGAGGTTTAGAGACAATCTTAGAGCCAAAACTTCACTGGAGTAATTGATTACAGTTCGATTTAATAGATTACTTGGTACTTTCAGTGCTTTTCAAAATGAAAACCTTCCTTTAGTAATCGATTACATTATCGAATTAATCGATTACTTGTTGTTTAAATGCTATCCAGAAATATAATTCTCTGGAGTAATTGATTCTCCTGTATTTTAATAGATTACTTAATGCTTGAATTTTTTTTCCAGTTGTTATTTTCTCATTTTATGTTTTCTTGTTCTGCACCTATCATTAATGAATAAAATTCCCTTTTATGGTGTTTATATCTTCCTTTGGTTATCTCATATATGACTTGATTATTTTTGACTTTGATAAGCCAAAAGGGGGAGAAAAATAAGAACATATTAACATATTGAGGGGAGAAAAATGAACATAGAGAACAAATATATGATGCGCAAGTGCAATTAAATCCTTATCTGATTATTCTAAATTCTTAACTTTGAATTGTTTATTGTTCTTATCTAAATTTAATATCAAATTACCTAAGATAGGGGGAGCAATATAATGATTATACATTGTTTATGCAAAGTATACTTGACACTTGTTCTTGGCAAAAGCTGAATTGATTTCAGATATCAAGTATAAAGCTCGAAGCATTCATCCCTTAAAAGTACATGAAGGCTGCATATGTTCAATTGAATTTTGGCATGATCAAAGTCAAAAAGGGGGAGATTGTTAGACATAGGGGGAGCTTGAAGAGGATCAAGGTGAGGAGACTCTTTAACTTAGATAAGTTTTAACTTTCTACATGTCATTCAATTGAAGATATATGTAATTTGTTACTTGGTCAAGAGTTTCATCGTATGGTCCTTTGCATTGCATAAACATCATTCATTGGCTTGCATACATAGTTTTTATCAAGTCACATGTCTTGTGAAAAAGCTTAAGGTTTTCATGTTTGCAAAAAAAAGCCAAGTACTCATGGTTAAGTTTTGGAAAAACTACCTTTTACACTGACTTAATCGATTACCAGAATTTGGTAATTTATTACTTAAGCCATGAAGAACTAATTTATCGATTACAAGGTAACATTAATCGATTACATAGTACAAAACATATAATAGATTATTCTTGTGATAATCGATTACGATTTGTCGTAATCAATTACTTGGCGCATTTTGGAAAACAAGACTTTCTGTGTTAATCGATTACATGGTGATTTAATTAATTGCTTTGTTCATATATCTTTTTCAGAAAGCTCAAGAACATTTTAATCGATTACATTAGTAGTTTTAATCGATTACATTGACGATTTAATCGATTACATTCAGTTACAACAGCTTATTATAAATAACTGTTAGGTCTTTTTGAAACTAAGACAAACCATTACATTACGAATTTTCATAGTTTTCAAAAGCCTTCTGAAGTGAGAAGAGATACTCTATGTAACAAAGCTCTTGACCACAAATTCCAATATTCATGTTTCTTTGAAAGGTTTTCTCTTGGACAAGATTTTAAGAAGCTCTTGGAGAGTTTGGTCTAAAACTTATTTGCTTTCGACCTTGATCAAAATTGGTAATCATATGCATTCATATATTGTGGATCTTTAGGTTGTTTCTCTCCATTAGTTTTTGTGTGCAATTTGTTTTTACATTTTAGCTTGTAAGTTGTTATTTCAAAAGGGTTCTTTAGGCTTGTCTAGAGTAGGGTTCTCTAGAGGGAAGAGTAGAGAAATGTTCTTTATGTCTTGATCATTAGAAGTCTAATAGGTTTTAGATTTCAGTTCTTTATCTAGGGTTGATAAAGGGTGATCTTTTGTAAGCGTGTAAAGAACAAATTTTGTTAATAGTGGAACTCTAGCCAATGTTTGGTTAGAAGAAACTAGATATAGCTTCTCTTGTTGAGGGGTGAACCAGTATAGCTCTTTGTGTTAATTACTTTCTCTCAATCTCATCTTTCTATCATTGATTGCTAGTCTTTTGGATAATCATTTGAATATCAACAAATAAACTTTTTATGCTATTGCTTTCTGTGAAGGGTGAGTCTTGATTGACTGAAAATTTGTTATTCAAAAGGGTGTCCTTGTGATACGATCCTAAATCCATTACTTGTTTTAAAGAAAATTTAAATACCCTGTTTTAACCAATTCACTCCCTCTTGGTTATTGTGTGTTCATATTGTTTTCAAGAATTACAACATGCTTTACAACAATATCATGTGAGCAAAAGAGCTAACTACAAGACACAACTATTGAAACCAACAAAGCTAGTTGTCATTTTATGGTGATGATAATTGTGCTTGGAGGTGCAAGGCAACATACATCCTTGCAAGTAAGTAGTGGAAAATAAGAAAACTCTGTGAACTCCAAAGATATTCAAATCCAACAATCTCACAAGATCATGCAAAGCTGTCTTATTTGCTCATTAGCAAAAGCATCCACATCTTGATTGAAAACGATACATCAACTTCAGTGCCAACCATGATAGCACACATCAAAAACATCGAAGGATACAATATCACATACTGGAAAGCATGGTTGGCAAAGCAAAAGACCATTGAAAACATCTACAACAACTAGGAAAGATCATTCCACGGTTTATTGAAATTGTTGCAAGCAATGCAACAATTTCTTCTTGGTATGGTCATGGAGAAGGAAACACTGCCAATGCCACCATAAGAAGGTCAAACAATAGATAGTTTTGTGAAATTCCATCATCTTTTTTGGAGTTTCAGACTGTGTATCGATGAGTTTCAATATTACAAGTTTGTGGTTCAAGTTGATGGAATATGCTTGTACGATAAGTACAAGGGGATCTTCCTTGTGGCAGTTGCACAAGATGACAATAATAAAATCATTCCAATAGCCTTTGTCGATGTCGAGGGTGAAACAACAGAAGCATGACTTTTCTTCCTTAAAAATTTTAAAAGGCATTTCACCCTACAATATGGTTTATGTTTTATTCAGACAAACACGAGTAAATAAAAAATGCCTACTCAAGACGTGATAGTGAGTGGATGACACAAAATTCTGTGCATGTATTTTGCATATGACACATTGCATAGAATTACATAAAGAGGTTCAAGAACAATGACATCAAAAAACTAATTATCAATATGGGTGAGTGTTAAACTTCTTGATGATCATATTAAATATTACTTTATTTTGTATTATTCATAATATTTAAATTGTATGTTTATAACTACTCAACATATGCATGAAAAGAGCCTACGTTCAATCACTACTATAACAATTTGAGGAAGGAAGTAGATGGTGATTGAGCAATTGATTGGCTAAGCAAGATTCTGTGAGACAAGTGGACTCTCGCATGTGATGGTGGTCGATGATGGGGATACATGACCATCAATCTTGCTATGTTGATTAATTTGGTACTCAAGAAAACACGAAATCTTCCAATAAGTGCACTGGTAAAATCAACATATATAAGGTGTAATGCGTTTTCAACCAAAGAGGGAGAGAAATCGCAAAAATGCTTACATCTGGTCAAGTTTATATGCAAGTACTAAACAAGGTCATGAAAGACGCACAGAGAAAGACAAACACTCACATTATTCTTGAGTTTGATTGTTGCGATACACAATTCTTAGTCTAGGAGACAATTAACCAGATAGAGGTTTGGTCTGCTGGAAATTTCACAGTTAGACTGGATGAGTAGTGGTGTGGCTGTAGCAAATTCCAAAAATTGCACGTATCTTGTTCTCATGTTATTGTGGCTTGTAAGCATACTCACCATGAGCACAATAACTACATACATCCTATGTATACGTTGGAAAGTGTCTCCAACGTATACAAATGACTGTTTGAAAAATTGCGCCATGAAGTGTATTGACCCCTGTGTCACAAATCTGCCCCGACCCAAAGAAGAAAAGAAATTCTAAGGATCAACTTGTCTCCTCTCGTATATACACTGAAGTGGATACTCGAGAACTAGGTCAACCAAAGCGATGTTCCATGTGTCGCATCCTAGGTCATTCTAAAAAAAATTGTCCTCATCGAGAAGGCTCAAGCCAACAATGTTAAATTTATGTCATACTCTTTATATTTTTTAAATTTTGTTGTATTGTTTCGAAATTAAATATTTTATTCTATTTGTAATTATATATATGTTATAATTTAAATATTTCATCTCAATTCAACTTATTGATTAAATATTTTTTAATTTCAATTATTTATTTTAATAATAAAATAAAATGAAAATACAAAGGATATCAACTATAGATGATTCCTTATTTATTAATTATGAATTGTTTTTGGTTTATTTAGTATTTTGACTCTATATTTCTTTTAGTTTTTTCGGTATCAAAATATTCTATAATTTTTTATGTGAGTAATTTTCATGGATTTTTGGTTTCAATTGTTAGTTAATATTGTGTGTTTAGTAAAACTACTATAAAATGAAGATATAAGGAATAAAAATGTTAGATTTGATGAAGCTGAAGCAAAGGGATCAACAAGTATGAAGCTTAAAGAGATGAAGTTAACTCTTCTTTAGAAGAATTGAAGACTAGAGTTAAGAACATAGAATCTAAGATTTTCAGAGATGAATCTAGGGATATGGATTAGTTCTAGTCTTAGTTTATGTTATATTTTGAATTCTGTCGTATTTGTTTCAATTTGTTTTTTATTTTCATGGTTGATGTATCTGGTTTGTTTAATGATTAAAGACAATGTTTCTATTTCCTTTTTCTATTTGTCTACCTAAGTCTATGTTTTATAATTTGATATGCCAAATAGGGGGAGTAGATAAATGGAATAAAAAGGGGGAGTATATAAGAAAATGAAAATGAATAAATGAATGAATTGCTTTGTATGTAATAATTCTAAGAAGCTCAGGGGGAGTTTGTATAATAGACTCTGAGGAGTTAGTCTATAGATATCACATGAATGTCTGAGAGCTTTACAATTAATCAAATTATGATAATGCTTGATCTTTCCAAAAGCTGAGAAATTTTCAGGTTACAAATCTCTTCATTTGAAGCATGTTTCATCATTTAAGTATTTGGCATAAAGCCTAATAATCCTCATTAGCTTTTGATGATTCATGCATTCATACATTCATTGGATTAGATATAATCATGTGGTAATAAGAAATTAGATAGAAATTCATAAAGGCAACTAAGATTTTATAAAAAATGTTTCTCACTGTTTTAATCGATTACATAAATCGATTACATAGTTGATATAATCGATTAAATGCATGTGAATGCTTTTTGATTTTTGCCTTATGAACATTTTAATCGATTACCACTGGTTCGTAATCGATTAAATAAGCTTAACACAGAATTGGACATTCTCTGTGATAATCAATTATTTTGAGATATAATCGATTACATAAGCTTCTGCACAAATTTTCACAGCATGTTGGTCTGGTTTAATCGATTACTAGATGATTGTAATCGATTAAATGTGCTTTGATCAGTTTTATACATGGTATGTGATAATCGATTAAATAGGAACTTAATCGATTACTTGTGTGTATTAGAAAACTGAGTTCATTTGGAATAATCGATTACAAGATGACTTAATTGATTTTTTTGTTCTTGACAAATTTCCAGATTCCTAATGAACACTTTAATGATTATCTGGTTAAAATAATCGATTACATTGACGAAATAATCGATTATAGTTAGTTATATCTATTTTTTTATAAATAGGACAGCTTGGACTGAGTTTTTAACATTAAGTGAATATCATATACTTTTCCATACTTAGTGAAAAAACAGTTCCTAAAGTTCTCAAGAGTATTCAAGGGTATTTTAGTGAGAAAATCAAAGATCATGTGTATCATGGAGTGTTACATGTGATTCTAGTCAAAATATTCAAGGATTAATTATTTATTCAAGTTAGTGACAAAGAAAGATTCAAGAAAGGAGTTTTGATCATCTATTGCATACATTCTCAGATTGTTTGAATCATTCATATCATTGAATTAACTGAGGATTTTAAGGTGATATCCTTCTTGAACTTCAAGCTTGATATTTTGGTTTGATATTTGTTTTGTTTTGTGTTGTATTTTCCATATAACAATTGTATTCTTTAAAACTTTTACTAGAAGAGTTTTCTAGTGGGAAGAACAGAGAAGAGATCTCTAGTTCTTGATCTTTTGAAAAGTCTATAGGGTATAAATTTTGAATTTTACCTAGGGTGGGCAAGAGAGATTAGTTGTAAGCTTATAAAGAACAAATATTTGTTATAATGGAACTCTGACCAAAATTTGGTTAGAAGAAAACTGGATGTAGTCTCTGGGGTTGAGAGGTGAACCAGTATAAATCTTGTGTGTTTTAAGATTTTGTTTGTATTTCTATATATTCTTGAAGTATAGAATTTGTTCATTATACAAATCTGATTATAGCACAAGAGTGGTTTGATTGGTGAAGTAAATTAATTTTTCAAATTGGTTTTGAAAGATAAAGATCCTTTTGAAAGTCTTTAGTCTTTCGCTGTTAGAAATTTTGATAGAAAATTTTAAAACTGAAGTAAAACCAATTCACCCTGTCTTGATTATTTGCATAAGTGTTTATTATATTTTCAAAATATGCTTATTTTTGTATTCTTATTTTTTCATATAACGATTTTAGTCTTTCTATTTTCTAATTAAGATATTTTTATCACTCACTTTTAATTGTTTTTTCAATAATACAAAGAATTTCAACTCTTCTTCAAAATAATGAAATAAAAAAATGCAAAAAAATTAACAAAATAATATTATTTTTAGTTTAAACAAAACATAAATATAGATAATGAAAAAAGTAAAAGAAATAAATAAAAGGCATTAAAAATACAAAATCAATTTAAAAACTATTTAAAAAAAACAATTTTGAAAAAAGGATTTATAAACTGAATTTTTAAAAAATCATTTTTAGTAATCGATTCTCACGAACTTGATTTCTAAATGTTTGAAAAAAAATCTTAATTTAGAAATTGATGAAATTTTTTTAAAAAAAATACTATTTAGCAAGAATCGATTTTTTAATAAAATAGTATTTTATATCATTTATATAAATAATTTTACGCTATTATTTGAATATTTTTTTTTATTAAATGGATAAAAAGCTCGTCTAAGTCCAATCAAGCATAAAGATCGAGATCTGGACCACCTCGAAATATAGGATCTCCAACTAAGTGGATCGTTTAATTTAACCCAAAATATGTTTAGAATACTCAAAGACTTCATTTTTTTTTTTTTTACAAAGGCTACTAAGAGGTATGGGTTTTAATTTTTGTAATTTTTTTACTGAATTTTTAATTTTTGTAATTTATATAAAATTTATAAAATATAATAATCGTAATTTATAATTTATATGGAAGAAGGGGAAAAGAAAGTTAAAAACAAAGACAAGTCGAAGAATACAACACAAAGCTACGGACCTTTTTTAGGTCTCTGGAGTTACACCACAGCCACGGAGGTTTGTGTCTGTAAAACTTGAATCCTCGTCTTTGCAATTTTTTTTTTTTTTGAATCAATCCTTAGTCCTTTTTGTTTTCCTTTCTATTTCAAAAATTAGTTTTAGTGTTTTTTTTTTTTGCTTACGAATTGTGGCTGATGATTTGCATACTGGGGAATGTGGATATATTGATGGATTTCATTTCTAGTCATGATTATCATTAATATCATCTCTATTGAGATTTACAGTCAAATTTTATTCTCTTTTTTGGGGACGTTCTAGCGTTTTTCAGGGGGTGTTTTTGGGTCCGTGTTTGAACAAAATTGACCTAGTTCTGACATTTAGGTCAAGGTGTAAATACGTAGATACCTGCATTAATATGGTTTCTTTTTGTCTAATATGAGGGATTTATTGTAAAATCCCTTTAACTCTTGAGACTGTCGTCTTTTAACAAATTTTAAGCACCAAATTGAGGACCAGTTTTTTTTTTTTTTTTTTTAATCTAATGTTGGTTTCTTTATTGAACAAGAGTTCTCCAATGTTGTTTCTTTGCTTTGCAAGTTTTGCAATTCCATTGAAAAGTCAACTTATTAGGTACCTGCATTTCTTGTGTTGCTTGAGTTTTATATCACTGGTTTTGGAAATGAAATCCTGCCTCCTTCGTTTTCAATTATTTTAAATGGAACAGAACTCCTCTAATAAGCTCCCATATTTTCAAACATATTCTGGTTTTTTAAAATTGATGTTCATTATTATCTTAGTTTTGACATTCTAGAAAGCTGGATAATGTAAACCTGTCTTGGATTTGGTTCAACATGTTTGTTTCCATATGGGTTTATACTTTTTGCACTTATTTCTTGAGCTCGTGAAGACTTGAAGTACAGCTTATTCTTCGAATTAAGATAATTAGTTATGGAATTCATAAATGTTTTCATAATTGTACCTTTGATGTCTGGTTCTTCATTACTTTGAACTTGTCATCATTATGTGTCTGGTCCACTTAACTGAGTTTTTAGATATTGATTTCAATTTTTTAATGTTTGTACATGGCAGCTCTAGGACTGCTCATTAAGTAGTTTATTTTAGAGGCTAACATGAGCTTCGCTGCACCATCACTTGGTTCTGCTGGTATGTATCTTTTTTTTTTTTTTTGGCCAGCTGCTGGTATGTATCTTCTCTGCAGTCAGCACCTTTATCTGGATTATGCATGCTATTTCAGGGTTTCATTTATCCAATGCCGAGTTCTTGGGGGCAGTATCTAGTATTTTTTGGGATGGATGAGTGATGAGATACAGCTGAACCCATAGCCATTAAGTTTTCCCAAATCTACCTTGCAATAGAACCTAAGCTTCAAGAAGGCCTCAAGAACTCATAGTTCCAGCACTCATTGAATTCGGGCTGTTTTTAGAAGTTTAAATTGCAGAAAATGGAAGACGGAAGAAGGATAGGAATGAATTGGAATGACAATGAATGGCACCATGGAAAAGGATTTCCAATAAACCTAGGAAGAATCACCACAATAGCATTGGGAAGCCATTGATAAGACTCAAGAAGTTCTTGAACAAAAACAAGAGAGAAACTCTCCCAACAATTTTCAGAAATTGTATTAATGAACCAAAACTTGCTTACAATCAGTTTGTGAGTGGTTTATATAGACCACGAATTAACAAGCTAAATGACACTAAATGTAATGTAAATGCAAATTGAAATGAAGCCTAAATGAAGCTTGAAGTGCAAGCTTTCCATAAGTGACCTTTGGCTTCCCAAACATGTGCAGAGTAGCTTGAAAACTGGTTTAATCGATTATTTTGTCCATGTAATCGATTATTTAACCTAAATAATCGATTACTTGGTTTGGTAATCTATTATTTTGCTCTTATCCATCCTGGAAACTGATATATGACCAAAATACTCGATTAATTCGACATGTAATCGATTAAAACAGAGGTATTTACATTTTTCAGGTTGATTTAATCGATTACAGGATGTTTTTAATCGATTACAGGTATCAAAAGATGTTTTTAATCTGTTACAGGATGCTTTTAATCTGTTAAAACAGACAACACTCCTTTTGTGTTTCCACTACTTTTGTGGGCTTCTTCTTGCTTTTCCAAGAGATACAAGTTAGATTAGATATGATCTTGAAATGCTTGAGTCCTAGCTCTTTAGCTTGCATTGATCCTCCATCAATGAGTGGTGTGAGAATTACCATGGAACTTTAGGGAGGAAAATTCATATCCTATTTCGTTTTCTTTTTGGTATCATTCTCCATTTAATTTATTATGGCCCCTTTTAGGTGGTAGATCTGCTAGAAGAGCATTTGAGTTTGGGAGAACCTATGTTGTCAGGCCTAAAGGTAAACACCAAGCAACTATAGTCTGGTTGCATGGCCTCGGGGATAATGGCTCCAGGTGACATGACATTTCCCATTGCTCTTTTCCAAATTTATATAACTGAAAATTCATTCATGGTTGGGACACATAATTTAGACATTAAAGTTTAAACATGTCTGAGGCTGGCAGGCTGCATAAAGATTTCTCTCATAGTGAAGTGGGTAGAACTTTAGTAGAACACTTTAAATTCAGTTAGAATCTTTTGAATTCCTCTATTCAGTATTAGCTCATGCTCCAAGAACAGAATATAATGAAGTTCATCCTTGTACAATAATACAACAGCTCAGTCGATGAAGTCAAATACATGAATCATATGATGCCATTGGACTTGGTATAAAACCAAATTCTTAGGGTAATTATTCACCATGAGATTCCTTTTATAATTTTCTCCGTTGTCCTTCTTTGTCTTCCTCTATACCATTTATAAGGCTAAAAATCATGCAATGTACTCTCCGCAGCCAACACTGAAGCTTCTAGCGACCTTTGTACATCTCCAAACCACCTTAACTGGTTATTTTGTAATCTTTTCCTCGATAGTGATACATTAATACAACTTTGTATACAATTATTTCGTATTTTGTCATTTTCTGCGTGGCTACGCATTCATCTTAATATTCTCCTATTGTCCCTTTAAAACCTATCATTCACTATCATAAATCATAGCTGATCATATAGTAGTATGATAAAACTTCCTTTGGCCTTGGTAGGTACTTTGCAATCACAAATAACCCCGATATTTTTTTGCATTTTAATCACCCAGCTTCTATCTTGTGTGTGACATACTGACATATTTGTTAATTTCTCTATCATTTTGTAATATTAATTCCAAATACTTACACATAGAAACATCTGGGGTGACAAGTGACAACTTCTCCAATTTTTACCTCCAAATCATTTTCCACTTGTTTCTTAATAAAATTGTAATACATATACTTTCTTCTATTCAAGCAAAAATGCTTTGATTTCAATGTTTGTTTCCAAACCTCAAGTTTAGAGTCAATACTTTTCCCTTGGTTCTTCTATCAAAATTTTATTATCTATGAAAAACATGTATTTAAAAATAATCTTTTATATGTCCTTGATAAGCACATCCAAGTGATCCAGGACTAGCTTAAACAAGTAAGGACCTGAGGTTTGTTTGTACCCCAATCATTTTATACATTAGTCACAATGAGCAATAATAAGAAATGTAACTCCCCAGAATACTAATTACCACTATACATGAATCTGGCTATTCCACTATCCTAGACATTAATTCCTATCTACTATCCTAGACATTAATTCCAAGGAATGCAAAGTTAAACAGTTTCCAACAACATTCAGTACACTCTCCTTCCTTCCAATCCATGTCCACAATAATACCTACTCTGTTCTTTTATCTAGCTTTGTGTACCAAAGTTTAAATTCTGCAGTGTCTAGCTCCCTAGCTTTTGCTCCTACATTTAGGTTTTCAAAGACACATAATATTAATCCTTCTCCAAATGATGTTGTCCATCATCTCCAAACTCCAAAGATCTTCTGTCAAAGTACCAAAATTTAATAGATCTGATCATGAGACTTCGACAATAAATAGATATCCAATTAATTTGTTCACTTTAGGTATTTAGACTTGTTATCTGTGACTGCATAGTGGTTTTTGGTATCCAATTATGTACATTGTACTTTATCAAAAGCAGTTGAATACTTGAATCTCTAATATATACGGTTGTTCAACCTAATCTCCTAAAGCAAGAAATTATGAGATTGTTCCTATATGCATCAGCTGTATTTGCCATCTAAAGCTACCAAATCAAGAGAATTCAAGTGGCTTTCTTCTGATTAGTTTTATAATTTTATTATCTATCTTTCAGAAGAAATTATGTTTCCAATCTGTTACAAAATATATGGCTCTGTTTGGTTTAAGGAAATGTTTAATTATTTTATTTTATGTTCACTGATAATTACAAAAATGTTGCTTTGTTTTCATTTTATTTCTTATTTTTTTTAAATTTAAATATTTATACAGGAAATGATAAATAGGAAAAAAAGTGAAAAAGTGTCATTTTTGTAATTATTAGTGAAAATAAAAAATAGAAACAGAAACGTTTCCTCAAACCAAACAGCCTCTAAATTTTTCAAAAAATGATTTAAGTGCATCTCGGTAATTGAAATTTTCACATTAGTTTTTTTCAATACATAATAACTTAAGTTGATGCAATTTTGTTTTTGGTGCATGACTTCCATCTCTGATTTATTCTTTTCCTTCAAATCTCCCTAGTTTATTTGATGATTAAAGAGAAAAACTTGTGAGGATGTTAATATTTTAAATGACCAACTTGAGAGTTGAAACTCTAGTTCTTTCTGATCACCTAGTAAATGGAATGGAATACTGAATGCATTATTCAAATCAAATGGATACCTACAATTGTCCACTGCTTATAGCTCCTTTGAGGAAGATGATTCTCTGTCACTCCCTAGAAATTGGAAAATCGTTCCTTCTTCTTCACTGTCCTCCTTCCCCCCTGTAATGTAATTACTCCTTCACGAATCTTCTTTTCTTACTCCTAACATTCTAACAGAAGGCTACCTCATCCCATGCTAACCTCCTCTAACTAACTCACTCACCCGGTCACCCCTAGCCCAACTTTTCTTTCTCCTTGAATTCACTCTCCATATCCAAGGTTTTTGTTGTTTCTGACTTAGCACATGCTCATCTTCTAAATTCCAGTCTGCTTTATCTAAAGGTGACCCATAAAAGAGGACATGTATCAAAGAAGGGAATCAGAACTCAGAAGGATTAACAATTACAGTCTCAACTTAACTTGATGTTTTAGAACAGTTTTAATAATGTGGTTAGTTACTTAGTTATAACTCAGGACTGAACCTCATTTTCTGCTTTGCTTATGCAGTTGGTCCCAGCTATTAGAGACCCTTCCTCTTCCAAATGTAAGGACACAGAACTTTGAATGGTTAAAGGACAACATATATGGCTTATGCCTAGGTTTATATTCTTGGAACATGTATGATCATCTCCATAGTAATTTGACAGATCATTGTTGAAATGTACGATGCAGATTAAATGGATATGTCCGACTGCTCCTACTCAGCCAATATCTATATTTGGGGGCTTTCCGTCTACTGCTTGTAAGTTTTATTGGGTTGTTGCACAATTATCACATTACATAGTTGCCACATAGAGTATGGAAATGCATTTGAGGACAGAGCTAATACTATGGGTTTTAATTTTTGCAATAACCATAAAATTGATCTTGATAAATTCCATAACTATAACTTTCATGCATCTTAGGGTTTGATGTTGGAGATATTTCAGAAAATGCTCCTGATGATCTAGAAGGTTTGGATGCTTCAGCTGCACATGTTGCAAATTTGCTGTCTACAGAACCTGCAGACAGTACGTTTCTCTTGCAACATTTATGTCCAATTTATGTTCTTTGTAGCTTCATTTAATTTTATTGAGAAAATTATTCTGCCAATGCCATGATCTATGACATAAGGCTTATTCTTATGCTAGATTATCATAAAAATTAGAACTTAATTGCTGTACTCTAGCACAATTGTTTTGTATTCATGTTTTTTAATTACTTTAGGAAGAAAATAAAATTACCCGGCCTGATCTTTTGTTTGTCGAAGTAATCTTAACAATCATGCATAAACTTGCATACTAAAAGATACAAAAAATAAAAACATAGAAGAACACAAGTACATAATGGTAAATAAAAGGGGAAGAGCATTTTACATTGGTTTAGGCTTTAGAAATAATTGATTTTTTCCTGCTTTGTAAAAGAACTTTTTAAAAAAACATGCACTAATTGTAAACTTCTGAACCTTATGCCATCCATATTGATATTATAAAGCTGGATGACATTGAGATCTCAGTAAATTCACTTTTTGAATGTGCTGGAAAAAATATGCAAATTTGTTCGCATAACTTATTTTGAGATCTAAATTACAACTTATCATTTAATAATGCATATAAGTGGTTATTAGCCCCATGCCCCAATTAGGAAAGTATTTTTGAAGAAATATGAATGGCCCTAACTAAGAGCCAAGTTTGCCAGCCTGTGTTAAAGTTGTTGAGAGTTGGTTAGTTGGCTCCATAACTTCACTAGCAGAGGAAGGATATAAATGAGGAAGAGAATGTAAGTGAATGAATTCAATTAGTTGATCAATTAGTTTTTCGTGGGAGAGACCAAGCTCTTGAATTCTTGGAGACGTCTAATGTGGGCCGTTCTTGCGCTACTTCACTTTGTGTCCCATTGAGCTAGAATAGGAGGATTATATTAAATAAATTTCTTTCTTTCATTCTGTTAGTCTCTATGTTTTGAAGCAGTATTTATAAGTGGGTATTAGGGCTTGTTTGGGTTAGCTTCTCTAGAAGTACTTCTAGGAGAAGGAAACAAGAACAAAAAAAAGGAAATGAACTTCTCATAAGCTAAAATAGCTCTCCGTTAGCTAATTTGTAGATTTCCTCTCATCTTAGAAAAACTATATGAGAGAGCTTCTACAAATTAGGTAATTGTAGCTAATGGAGAGTTCATTTTTACTTATGAAGAAGCTCATATTCTTTTTCTCCATTAGTAAATTTGGTTGTAGTTAAATGACATTTTTATTTTTTTTTCCTGGTTGTATAATTCTTTGTCAACCACAGGAAAAAAAATTATTATTATTATTATTATTATCATTATTATTATTATTATTATTATTATTATTATTATTATTATGTGTTGTAATAATTTCTTGTGAAATTTGTACGACAGTTAAGCTTGGTGTTGGAGGGTTCAGTATGGGTGCAGCTACTGCCCTGTACTCTGTGTCTTGCTTTACTGCTGGAAAATATGGGAATGGCAATCCTTATCCAGCCAACCCATGTGCAGCTGTTGGTTTAAGTGGCTGGCTTCCATGCTCAAAGTAAGGCTTTCTGACTATTTTAACTTGTCAATTTTAGCTACCTCCCCCCCTCCCCTCTTCCATTTTTTATATTTCTGTTCTTGTTTAGGACCTTGAGTAACAAGTTACAAGGGATAGATGAAGCTACAAGGCGTGCTCAGTCCTTTCCTGTTTTGCTGTGTCATGGAAAAGGTAAATTCATGGAATTAAATATTTTTTTGTTTGTGAATGAAATCAGTAGAAAGAAAAGTGTTAAAAGTACAACTAAGAGGGTCGATCAGGAATTCTCAATAATGGAAAGCATTAAAAGAAAACCATGAAACCTAGAAATTCCTAAACACCAGGGCAAAAAACAAAGTGCAGTGAGCCTGCCCAGTCTGCTGCAGATACGTATGACCCTTGAAGCTGTGATAGTTAGGAAAACGCAGATGCCAGAAACAGCACTTTCACATATCAAATTTGGGGTCAAGGAAAGTAAGAGACATCATACCCATAACTACTAGGATTCCTTCAACCAAGCACATTTAAGGACAACAAGGAATGTTATATTCTGTACCAAATACTTTATATTGAACCTATAAAAAAATGTACTAAAGTTAAGAAACACAAGCAGTGATTTTTGATGATGTCAAAATGGTTGTTCCAAAGGGAAGTCACCGTCTTGTAGAGTAAGAGTTTTTAGTGCAAGAACACTCTATCTCACACACTCATAATATAACGTTTTAGAGAAGAAAAGGAAAAAGCAATCAAATTGATATTGTACTCTATTGCACTCCATATTTTACAAGTATACACATAACAACTTTTATAAACTTGACCCAAGTCCAACTAACACCAACTGTCACGCTAACAGTTTGGGCTCTAACAAACCTATAGGCTCATTAACTAATATAACAGAAACTGACCTGACCACTAACTAACAATAGCAATCTGAATTTCTTACAACACACCCCATAATTCAGATTTGCTTAAGGATAGAACATCCAATTTGTCTCTCAAGCTGTGAAACCTATTAGCCTTTAATGGCTTGGTGAATATATCTGCGATCTGATCTTCAGTGTTTCCCCTGTTTACTTGATCCCTCAAGAAATGAAATCGAGTCTCAATGTGCTTACTTCTTCCATGAGCAACTAGATGCTTTGCCAAATGAATTGCGGAATTGTTGTCAATCCTCATCTTCAAAGGCATAGCTACTTTCAGTTTCATTTCTTTCAATAGAGTTTCCAACCATGCTGCTTGTCATGCTCCAAATGATGCAGCTATATATTCAACTTCACAGGAGGATAAAACAACTACATCTTGCTTCTTTGAACTCCATGAGATTGATCCATTTCCACACATGAAAACATATCCACCTGTACTCTTTCGATTATCTTTATCTCCACACCTATTAGAATCTGTATAGCCAACAATCTCCACAATTTTACATTGCAAATCATTTGAAAATAGCAAGCCAAAGTCAAGTGTTCGTTTTATATATCTCAATATCCTTTTACCAACTGCTTGATGAGATGCTCTTGGCTTCTCCATAAACCTGCTTATCAAGCCAACTGCATAAGCCAAATCTGGTCTGGTATTACATAAATATCTTAGTGATCCAACCATTTGCCTATACTGAGTTGAGTTCACAGGATCTTCATCTCCTCCTTTAATCAGTCTTGTACCAGTTTCAACAGGAGTTGATACTGGATTACAATCTAACATGTTGAATCTTTTCAGAATATTTGTTGCATACTTTTTTTTTTGGTGCATGAAAACTCCTTTACTTGTTGGAATGAATTCCATTCCCAGAAAATAGGTAAGCTCTACTAAATCAAACATTTCAAATTCGCCCATATACACCCTTTGAATTCATTGATCTCTCCATTGCTTCCTGTATTAACAGGTCATCAACATACAAGCACACAATCAATAGATCAGTAGGTTGTGATGCTCGAGTATAGACTCTATATTCACTTGTACACTTTAGAAAGCCTTGTTGCATTAGAAAGAAATCAATTCTCTTATTCCATGCTCTTGGAGCCTTCTTAAGCCCATACAAGACTTTCTTAAGTCTATAAACCTTTCATCTTCTTCATTTACTTGATAACCAGGTGGCTGGTTGACATAGACCTCTTCATCCAATGGTCCATTCAGAAAGCAAAATTTGACATCTAATTGGTGGAAGACCACCCTTTGAAGCTAGCAATTGATGTCACTAGCCTAATTGTTTTTAACCTTGCCACTGGTGCAAATACTTCCTGAAACTCCACTCCCTCCTTTTGTAGAAACCCCTTTGCTACTAACCTTGCCTTGCACTTAGCAATAGTTCCATAATGCATCCTTTTAATCTTGTAAACTCATTTTACTGTAATAGTACTTTATGTTGAGGCAATGGAACTTGTTGCCAAGTGTGATTCCTCTCAATTGAATTCAGCTCTTCTTTCCTAGCATTCAACCACTTCTCATCTTTAATTGTCTCCTCAATGGTCATAGGTTCTGCTTCTATGAACAAAGCTAGATGGAACTAATCTCCTTCTTTTGTCACAAGGTTTTTTTTTTTTTTTTTTTTTTATCAGCAAAAATAATATATATATTTATAAGAGAACATAGTACAAGTAGTACTGATACATAAACAATCCTAGCACCAAATTGCAGACCTATGTCAACCTAATACATGAATAGTACATGAATTAAGATGCCAAAAATCTGGCTGGATGGTAGGTTCCCCCCCAATTAGGAAGGGAAAGAAAAGCTATATGCTAAACCCTCCCCTGATTATAAAAACCTCCCCCAAATTACTAGACCAGAAATGGAAAGGAATGTCAAATCCTTACTCCAAATTTTGGAGCCACATCCAACAGATAAATAGTGCATCATCCATCAATTTTATGGCTATTGAAGCTCTCATTTTGGAAAATGATTCTGTTTCTATGACACCAAATAGTCCAGGTCAAAGCTATCCACCAAGTCTGTCATCTCTGCATTCTGATTCCATTGTAGTAACAGTAGGAGTGTTGACTGAAGTGTTCTTTCGGAGTTACGGAAGATACACTTATTATATTTATCCACAACATTGATTCCCACCATAACGGCATAATTCTATCACTACTGAAGAATAAGTGGGTCGCATCCTCATCAATGATCCTACAGAAAGGACAATTGATAAGCGATGTCGTATCGCTTCAAAACAATTAAACTACGCTAATTCTGTAGCACAGGATTAACCTAGGTCGACTTAGAGACATTATCAATATGGTTTCAACTTCAATTCACTAATAAACAATAAGGGACTTTTGTCAAACAGTTTGCATGCGATAAGTAAAAATTGTAGAAAACGTATAAACTAATGTGAATTGATAAGAGGTAATGTAAAATAGATGCGAATTGATAAGAGGTAATGTAAAACAGATTAAAGAGCATCAATCCAATTCACCAAACCAAGTAATGGTAATTATCATAGTTCTCAGATAATGATTCTGCTATGAAAGTTCATTCAATTTCATTAGAAGCAGTTCAATCAAATTAACTCCTAAATTAATTGAAATCACAAACCTAATTGAAATGTTATCCAACTAATCTGTGATTAAAATTCGAAATTAGGAAATGATGAATCCATAACCTAATCCGCTTTCAATCCTAAACACATTCATAATCATGAAAATTGAATAGAGGATTGAAGAAGAAAGTGAACATTCACACAGAATTTCAAATACCAAACCAGAACTCAAATTCCCCTTTGCTTGGACTGAATCCTTGGATTGATTGATTGTATAGTCTCCCATGATCATCATCAATGAAAGCCCCATGAAATTAGTGCACAAAATGGAAGAACAAAAAACGAAATTGAAGAACATGGAAGAACAATGAAGAACAATTGAGAGAAAATAAGAGAAAGAGTTTTAATTCTGAAAACTTAAAAAGGAAATGTAAATTCTATTTTTGCTAAAATGTAGTGTAATGTCCACTCACTAATTTCACTAGCATCTAGTGACTAAGTCAGAAGGAAAGAATGGACCATGAATAGGCCCATCTATTCTAATTAATTATGCTATTTATACCAATAAAAATCCAACTCGCAGCCCAAAATTCAAGTGCAGTGATTCTTACTTCAAAGCCTAAAATGACCTTCCAAATGATAGAATTGGCTTCAGCTTATCTCTGAAAAACTTGTAGATCTTTTCGTTATCTTTCTAAGGATTACTCATATGTTCCATTCGGAGTTCTATAGGTCCTGTACAAGGAAGATAGGTCAAGTGAGCAAAAAATCCGAAAATAAGCAACAATTAGCAATTAAGTCCACTTGCTTGCCTAAGACAAAAACTGAATTAGAATGAGAAAATAAAAGTCCAAGAGAAGTCAAATAAGCTAAGAAGAATAGAAAAATATTTAACTAAAAACGCTCAATCAACAATAGGTATCATTGAGTTCCATATTTCTTCTACTCAAATTCATCTTAGTAGGCATTCTGTCCCTAATCAATCTCCAAGCGAAGCATGATGCTCTACTAGGAATTTTTATTTTCCATAGGTCCTTGAGCACATCATCTTGATTTAGGATTGTCAATTCGCTGTTAAGAAATCTGTAAGCACTCCCCACTGTATATTTTCCACTCAAATCAGCCTCCCACCGCCAAGAATCTTGTTGCTGTACTTGTATATCCAAGTCTTGTATATCATCTAAAAATTTTACAGCTGATTCTACCTCCCCCTCCATAAAAAATCTTCTGTCACAAGGTTGTCAGGCAGCATCTCACAATCATTCAACGTTTGAGGTTGTTGCCTATTTCTTTGAGGTCGTCTAGCTTGAACAGTTTCTGATAATTCTGGTTCAGTAATC
Source organism: Glycine tomentella (assembly GCA_007407185.1). Lineage (NCBI taxonomy): Eukaryota > Viridiplantae > Streptophyta > Magnoliopsida > Fabales > Fabaceae > Glycine > Glycine tomentella. Next base: position 312,480 of record PYAF01004142.1, on the reverse strand, counting down.
TGGTCCTCATGTAATCTAATTTGCACACTAGCTTTGGGACTGCACTCATCCCAATTCCACCAGTTTGACTCATCTACTATCACATATATGCTTATTACTATTTTCTTGCCTTTTGGATCATATAGTTTGTAGGCTCCAGTAGGATGATACCCAATGAAGATCTTTGGATCACTTCTATCATCCAGCTTCTTCCTCACTTGTTCTGGAACATGCTTATAGCATAAGGAGCCAAAGATCTTGAGATGAGAAACATTTGGTTTTCTTCTAGACCAAGCTTCTTCTGGAGTTATCTCATGCAAACTTCTTGTAGGAATTCTAGTCAGAATAAAGCAAGTTATTGACACAGCTTCTCCCCAAAAACACTTAGGCTATTTCCTGCCTTTTAACATATACTTCTCACCATGTTCATGATAATTCTGTTCCTTCTTTCAGTTACCCCATTGTGTTGGGGTGTATAAGGAGCAGTTACTTCATTGAAGCATCCCTTCATCACAATTATGTCTGAAGTCATGTGAAGTATATTCATCTCCACATCTGTCCTTATCACCTTAATTTCCTTTCCACTTTGTTTTTCACACATCAATTTAAACTTCTTAAAAACAAAGAACACTTCACTCTTTCTTTTTAGCAGATAAATCTACATCATCCTTTATATTCATCAATGAAGGATACAAAGTACTTGTTACCTCCAAGAGATTGGATCTCAAAGGGTCCACACACATCTGAATATATCACTTCTAACTTGTCCCTTGATCTGAGAAGGGCTTTGGATTTGAATGCATTTATGGTCTGCTTGCTCAGACAACAGTCTTCACATATCTGTTGTGGTTCCATTATTTGTGGAAGACCTTGTACCATTTTCTTACTCTGTAGTAGGTTCAAACTTCTGAAATTCAGGTGTCCAAACCTGTAATGCCATAACCAGTGCACTTCATTCAAGGTGGCAGCAAAGCACTCTTTCTCAAGTACTTGAAAGTCCTATTCTTTGACAAAGGAACTTCAAGATCAGCTTTCTATTAACATCATACACCTTCATTGCGTTCTGTTCTAGACTCAGAATATTAGAATATCCCTTTTCTGCGAATTGCCCAAGACTCAAAAGATTGTTCTTCAATTTTGTAACATAAAGAACATTTGTAATGCAAGTCTTCACTTCATCCTTCCTTTTAACCATTACATTGCCAACTCCTTCAACAGTAACTACTGAATTGTCACCAAACTTCACCTTGCTTTTCACCTTTTTATTGAGATCAATGAACCACTTCTTTCTTCCTGGCATGTGATTTGTACAGCCTGTGTCCAGATACCAATGATCAGAAGAATCACCTTCAGATTTTGTTGTTACCATCTGCAAGACATGTTCTGAATCAGAATCATCATCATGTGCAAGTTGTGCCTCATCTTCTTTATCTTGCACTAGTTTGTTTCTACACTCATCAGCAAAATGTCCTCTCTTCTGACAATTATAACACTGAATTCCCTTGTTGAATTTCTTCTTGCAATACTTGTCACGACCTCCATTCTTGTTTTTACTTTCATTGTGATTTTGATCTGTTGCACTCCTTTGTTCTGCATTAGTGTTCTGCCACTTGTTGCTCGTCCATTTTCCTTTCCCCTTCTTGTTCTTGCTACTACCTCCATCGTTCTTTCTGGAAGTTTGTGCCTGTAAGGCTTGCTCAGTATTGTATCTTTCAATATTTCTTTCATTCATTCATTCTCATTGCTTGTTCTTCAAGAGAACCTTGCAGTTCTTTCACTTGTATTTAATCAATATTCCTGGCCTGTTCTATTGCTACCACGATATGATCAAACCTTGAAGTCAAGGTTCTCATGGCCTTCCCAACAATCATCAGAGTTGTTAGTTGTTCACCATTAGTTTTCATCTGGTTTGTAATGGTCAACAACTTAGTGAAGTACTCAACAACACTTTCAGCCTCATTCATTTGCAGTAGTTCATACAGCCTTCTTAATGTCTGCAACTTCACCTTCTTCAATTTATCAGCACCACCATGTGCTTTCTCAAGAATGTCCCATGCCTCCTTTGCTGTATTGGTTGAGACAATCTTCTCAAAATTATCTGTATCTACACAGTGATGAATGATGAACAAGGCTTTGCCATCTCTCTTCTGGGCACACCACCTATCATAGTTCTTGTTGGTTAGAACATGTAGGGAGGTTGGAAGATTTCCACTTGCAGAAGCCATATTTCCCCAGAACTCTCACTCCAAGAATTCGAACAAAGCTCATGATACCACTGATAGTGCAAGAACACTCTATCTCTCACACGCACAATACAATGTTTTAGAGAATATTGGACGAAGTGAGAGGAAGAAAATAGAGAAAACTTAGAGAGAACTCAGATATTATTTCAGACTAAAAAGTTAGTTAGAGTTAGTTACAAAAGTGGTATATATAGACCTCTGAACAGAAACTAACTACCTAACACAGAGAGGTGCTGGTAGCAACAGCTACCAGCCCTTAACATAGAGGGGTGCTGTTAGCAAAAGCTAACAGCCCTTACAAACATATTACAAAACTGTTTTTACAATTTTACAACTACATACTCTAATAGAGAAGAACAGAGAATAAGAGGAAAAAACAATCAAATTGATATTGCACTCTATATTTTACAAGTATACATGTAGCAACTTTTATACACTTAATCCAAATCCAACTAACACAAACTGTCACACTAACAGTTTGGACTCTAACAAACCTATAGGTCCATTAACTAATATAACAGAAACTGACTTGACTACTAACTAACAATAACAATCTGAATTACTTACAACAAGAGTAACTGGTCCTATGTGTCTGACTTAGATGTACACGTAGTGTACATTGAGAGAAGAATCATGCAAGTTCTATGACATTTACCTATTGAGATGTAGGCGGTCGTATGAGGGATATACATAAAATATGATCTTGGCTTCTAGCAAAGTTGGCACTTTGGTTTTGCTATATTTTTCACTGAAACAACATTTGGACTAAATTATTCTGATAACAATCTTTTCTAAGCATACCTTAAGATTATTATATTTTAAACAAACACTTCTACTCCACTTCTCTAGAAGCTTCAAGGTGTTTAAACCTAAATCATTCAAGGGCTGAGAAGTAGGTGACCTAAGTTGGTGATTTGCTATTTCTTTGATGTTCTAAATTCATTCTTTGGCAAAATGCTGCAAAACATTCCTTTATTTAATTAAGGTATACCCAGCCGGACGACCCATATTTATTATTTAAACTATATGTTTCGTTGATAATTACCATTTTTTAATGTTTAAATCTGTTCATCTAGATTGTATACATAGATTGTATACAGATTTCCATGCATTTAGTAGCAAATAATCCACAGTTTCTTGGTATAATGTGCTAATTGCTCGATTTAAGCTCATATTTGCCAAGATTTTATGGCTATTGGTAATTTAACTTTGAATTGTGGACTGAATAACATTTGCATTTATCTACTTTCAGTTGACGATGTTGTTCCTTTTAAGTTCGGTGAGAAATCATCGAAGTGCTTAAGTTCAACTGGATTTCAGGATGTGACTTTTAAAGCTTATAACGGGTAATAACCAAAAATAACTGTTCATGTTTTGATCTAGTTTTTAAAAAGTCCTCCTTATCACATATATTTTAAGAGGAAAAAGATTATATACTGACAATGTAAAAATTTTTACACCGTCATCCAATCACAGCCCATCATGCATGATAAGTTTGTTAACTTTTATGATAATTATTTTAAAAGTCATATTAACGGTGAATTTTGATTGGACGATAGTCTAAAAGTGTTTACACTGTCAGTGCATGACCATTAAACATATTTTAATTCTATTTGGACTTTTCCTTTGGTTCTACACATAAACAGGCTTGGACACTACACCATTCCAGAAGAGATGGATGAGGTTTGTGCTTGGCTAACATCAAAATTGGGCCTTGAGGGGAACACTGCTTAGTTAGCAAGCAAAATGTGAAAAATAATTCTTTTCGTTTTTTGTCCATTGTAATTTTATGTTACTGCAGATTTGCTTAGATTTCTGTTGATGATATGCATAATATATCCGCTACCCATTTGTAAACACAGTCTGAGGGCATCTTCATGACAAAGTACTGTTATTGAAACAAAACACGGTGGTTCATAAAGCATGGTGATGGAATATGCTGCTAATATATTTTGCTAAGAGAATTCTACAATGCTAGTTGGGTTTTCGTTTTGTCAAATGATCTTATTTAGTGTGGGATATAGCTTGGAGCGCTGATCTTTGAGTGAGCTTCTCAATGGTTTCATTTTGTATAATTTTCATTGTTTTTGAAACCGGATCTGACTAGTCGTTAGACTGGGAAGAACTGATATCCGTTGAGTTGACTAGTCTGTTAACACAAAAACGGATTATAAAAGGATTCTTTTTAGAATCGGTAAAAATCATTCAAGAACTAGTCAAATCGGTCTAGAACGGGTGAAAACTGGACTGAACTATTTTCTTAAAAAAAAAAATTAGTTAAAAATATTTGGTAGATAAATAAAACGCATCAAATAAGGATTACACATGAATAATTATTAATTATTTTTTATCTTATAAGTATAATAGTCATTTACATTAATTTATAATTTTATATCTTTTTTGTAAAATTTTGCATTATATTAATTTCTCATTTTTTTTTAAATTTTAGATGTAAACTTGTTATTGCTAATGAACATTATTGTATTTTGTCTAGATAAAATATGTTTTTCATTTTTATAAAATAAGAAAAGTTTAAATTTTGTTCCTGTAAAAATAATTGTGTTTTTTTCCCTCAAACTTTAAACCTATAAATTTTAGTCTGGTTTGGTTATATCCAAACTTATGTATAGCAGTTTTTTTTTTTTGTAATTTGTGGTAATACTTTGAAAAAAAAATAGTTTGGTTTTTCACAAAATGGGATTCACCAGTTTTTAAACCTAGAACTGGTTTTTAATTAAAAACTTAATTTAAAAATGGTTCAAACTTTAAAGACAATTTTAATTAAAATTTAGTTTCAAACTGATTTAGAATAGGAATTGATTTTAAAACCAGATTAAAATCAAAACTGGTTTTTTAAAATTGGATTATTAATAATTTGCTCAGAACTAAATTAGTTTTGTTTAGTGATATAAAAAAAAAACTAGTTTGGTTAAAAATTATCTTCTACTTGTGAGAAGAAAAACTAATTAGCTAATAGCCTAATACTATAAACTTATCTAATATTTTTTTAATAAGCATAGAAATATTACTATGTGCATTTCCTTTGCCATTGTAAGTGATTATTATGTGCACCAGAGTGATCCCGCCCCCTTCAAAATCGATCTAATCGGTTAAATATAACTTCTATTCCATTATAATTTAGTGTTGTTTTATGTTAATACATGAAAAGTATCAATTTTGGGAAGACTTTGAGGAGGTTCTGTGAGGAATAACACGAGAGAAGAAGATTTTCCTAGGAGGAGATCTAAATGGTCATGTTGGTAAAAACAGTAGAGGTTTTGATAAAACTCATGATGGTTTTGGCTATGAGATGAGAAATGAGACTAGAGAAGATGTCTTGAAATTGAACTAGCCTATGATTTAATGCTAGAGAACACTTTTTTCAGAAAAAGGAAGTCTCATATTATCACGCATTATAGTGGCCAAAATTGTAGTCAAATTGATTTCTTTATGGCCAAAAAGGAAGATAGAAATTCGTGTATTGACTGCAAGGTCTACCCTGGAGAATGTGTGGTGACACAACATTAGTTAGTTGTTCTAGAAGTTAGGTTCAACAAAGTTCTTAATTTGAGGAGGAAGGCTCAATACCCAAGGATAAGATGGTGGAACTAAAGGAGGAGAAACAAATAGAGTTTAAGGACAACATGTTGCATGAATGATCGTGGGAGTTTATTGGAGAAGCTAATGAGATATGAAATAAGATGGCTATGTGTGTTCAAAATGTGGGAAGGAGAGTGTTAGGTGAAAGAAAAGGAAACAAAGTTCTTACAAAGGAAACATGGTGGTTGAATGGAGAGGTGCAGAAGGCTATTAAACAAAAGAAGGAATGCTTTAGATCTTTGCATAAATGTCCCAATGATGAGAATTTGCAAAAGTTTAAAGTAGCGAGAAAAAATACAAAGAAAGTAGTGCAGGGAGCTAGAGGCAATGTTTTTGACGATTTGTATAAAAATCTTGGGAGCAAGGATGGTGAAAAATGTATTTACAAACTTGCAAAAATGAGGGATAAGAAGAGTAAAGACCTCACCCAAATTAGATGTATCAAGGATGAAAATTAAAAACTTTTGGTAAGGGATGAAGATGTAAGTGAAAAATGACTAAACTACTTTAACAAACTTTTTAATGGGAATGGCGACAAGAGTGAGGTGGATTTGGAGGACGCTTTTGATGATCTTAATAGAAGATTTGTCCACAAAATTAATACACATGAAGTTAAGGAGGCTTTAAAGAGAATGAAGAATAATAAAGCTTTGGAACCCGGTGACGTTCCTATTGAAGTGTGGATAGGCTTACGAGATGTGGCAATAAAATGGTTGATCAAGTTTTTTAATAAGATTCTTCAAACAAACAAGATTCCTGATGCTTGGAGGAAAAGTATGCTTGTGCCTATTTACGAAAACAAGGGAGATAGTTATTGAACATCGACTAAGGAGGGGGCCCAAGGTTTCCGTAAATCAATTTGGATTTATGACAGGAAGATGTAACATGGAAGCTATTTTCTTGATGCGACAATTAATGGAAAGGTATAGGGAAAAGAAGAAAGACTTACATATGGTGTTCATAAATCTTGAGAAAGTATATGATAGGGTCCCAAGAAAAGTCTTATGGTGGACTCTTGAGAAGAAAAATGTAGCATTAAAGTATGTTAATGCAATCAAGGAAATATATGATGGGCTACCACATGTGTGAAAGCTTGTAATGGAACATCAAGGTATTTCCCTATCACCGTAGGTATTCACCAAGGTTCAACTCTTAGTCTTTATCTCTTTGCCTTAGTGATGGATGAAATAACAAAAGATATTCAAGAGGAAGTGTCGTGGCGTATGCTTTTTGCAGATGATATCGTACTTATTGATGAGACCAAAGATAGTGTTAATAGGAAATTAGAATTATGGAGAAACACTTTGGAGTCTAAAGGATTCACGATAAGCAAGAGCAAGACAAAATATATGAAGTGTGAGTTTTCGTGGGTAAGAGATGGTGATCAAGACACAGTGGATCTACTTGGTCAAGAGGTACCCAAGAAAGATGTTTTTAGATACTTGGGATCAATTTTGCAAAAAGGTGGTGAGATTGATGAAGATGTAAATCATAGAATTAAAGTAGGGTGGATGAAATGACGAAGTGCATCAGAGTTTTTGTGTGACCGCAAAATTTCCCTTAAGCTAAAAGGAAAATTCTATAGAACAACTGTAAGATCGACAATGTTATATGGAGCGAAATGTTGGTCAACACATAGACACATGAGTATAAAATAGGGGTAGCAGAAATGAGGATGTTAAGGTGGATGTGTGGTTATACGAAGATGGATAAGATAAGAAATGAGGATATTCGACGAAAGGTATCAGTGGTACCGATATGTGAAAAGTTGAGGGAGCATAGATTGAGGTGATTTGAGCACATTATGAGACCGCCACTGGATGCTCCCATAAGAACAAGAGTGTGTTACCAAGAGCTTGACACAAAAATAGGTAGAGGTCGATCGAAACTTACTTGAGGAAAGGCAGTTAAACAAGACCTAATGGAGTGGGATATAAATTAGTGGACGAGGTATGTCTTAGGACAGAGTGGATAAAAACTATAAGCTTGGTAGAGGGTTAAACCCATTTAATAGTTCTATGTTCCAGTCGTTCCCTTATTTTTGTTCTCTTCCTCTTCATTTTTCCCCTCTTCCTTTCACCCCTACTTTATTTTAGCTTATTTTTTCTTTCTTTTGTCTTATTTCTACTTTTTTCTTCCCCTTTCCCTTTCTCTTTCTTTGTCTTATTTCCAATCTATCATTGGGTTCATCTATCACCGACCCCAATTAACTTGGGTTAAAGGTACTGTAGATGTTGATGTTGATGCTTTTAAAAGTTTATCAGTGATAACTTTTCAATTTTTAAATAATGACTACTAAAAATTATTATTATATTTTTTTATTATTTCAAAAATTATAAACCATTGAAAAAAAGAGAAAAAAATTAACGGTGAACCTTGCAATCCAAAACCCAGATCTGCAAGCAACAAATTATGATACAACCCTTAATTCTCAAAACAAAGAATCATCACAACCCGAAATCAACCAAAATCCCCAAAGCCATCAAGGGAAAAACCAAATCCAAAAAAATCATAACTCTCAAATCACAATGCCAAAGACGATGGTTTTGGAAGCATTCAGTGAGGCTGGCATCGGGGACGAACACATAGACAAGGAAGATAATAGCGTTAGAGACGAAGGTGCAGAGGAGTTTCATGTAGTGAATGTGTTTTCGACTTGCGGGATGAGGGAGTAAAGGCATTGCAAAACGACGCAACAATGACCTAGGGCTTTGATATCATCAATCTTGTTGAAGATCAAGAGGAGAAGAGAGTCCAATAGCTAGTCAAAGTGGTCGATTTTAGAGCCATCGGGTTTTCAGGAAGATCTAACCTTAGGGATTTCTCTGATAAAATTGTTGTAGTAGAGGTTGGGACTAACAATGACTGGGAAGGTTCCGAGGGTGAAGTAGTTGTAGGAGAGGTTAAGGGTGATCCAAAGGGGACTGGAGAGGAGGTTTGAACAGAGGTTGAGGTGAACAATCCCCCTAACCTCAATATCACGCATCACCACCCATAACCCAATTTCAACTGTTGTCCCTTCATCTTCAACCATAAACCATTGCAATTCAACCACCACCGCAAGCATTTTCCCTCCCCAAAACCCTAACCAAGGAGGATACCTCCAAACCCTTAGAGCAAAACTTGATGCCTTTAAAACCAAACTCCACACCATGGCGAAACAACCAACGACAAAGAAGCGAACACCAACAACCCAACAAACTCCCCATCATCGTCTTCCTCTGCAGGCCCATAACGATAAGACCCAATCCATGCCTTTCCACATTTTAGTGGAAGTGGCATATTTTCCTCCGCTTTCCTTGTGCTCGAACACACTCTCGACAAGTGCGTGGAGGAGACCACCATGGTCGTGGCCGCACTCATCGTCGTCGTCGCATTGTTTCTATTTTCATGGATATATTTTGTCTCCATAAAGTTGACGCATACCCTTGTAGCCACATTCGACTTTCCAATTCTCTAAATCGATACCTTTAATCTCCATCGTCCATAAGTTTATCCAAAAATAAGCAACCATCAGATTCAGACACATGTCCCTCGTCCCGTTCGTTACCATATATTTTTCAAAACTAGTAAACCACAATCGCACCACTCTCTCGCCTCTCAACCTTTGGGAAACCACCTTTTACCTTTTGAATTTTCAATGCCACGTATTGCTTCCTTACTGCCATCAACAATTGTTTCTTGGATTCTTCCCCATGTTTTTGCTCACACAAAGACCCCATCCCCTTTTTCCGCTGCTGATCCCACTAATGTAATAGTCACCCACTCATTGTCTTATTTCTAGTTGCAAACCTGTAGATCATACCCACCCCAAATGTCTACTTTTACTGTTGGGCCTATTTTTAATTTTTCATTCTAGCCATTTGTTTTTTTTTTCTCACGCATAGCAACAACCTATCTCACTATACTCCAATCAACTCATCAAAGTTGTCACCTGTTACCACTATTAAGTAAAATTTGTCTAAGTTTTGAAACTTGGGTATAATTTCAAAGTTGGAAGTAGTGCATGGGTTTCCCACACCTTCCTAAATTCTTCTTCGTGCCCTGGAATGAGAATTAACTCAATGCCTTTGTCCGACTTCGTCGTCGCCACTATTGGTGTTGGCAATGGTGTACTTCTTCAATATTAGCAGAGGCATCATGGTCTGTGGAGATGTTATGTTGAGAGGAGGCTGCCATTGATGGAGATAGGGATGATTGTGAAGGATATTGCTCAAGAGAAGAAATAATAAAGGTATATGAGTTACAGATTGCAAGGAAGTAGTGGAAGTATAGCTGAGATGGTTGGTTTGTATATATGGTTTCAAAGGTAAAATAAAATTCAAATTTGAATAAATTAAATATATTTTAAACCAATGACAAGATGTTAATATGAAACATTAATAAGATAGACGATTATAGGTGTAAAAAGGGAAATCATGCCTGTGTTGGTTAGCGTGAAATTGCAATCATGATTAGATTATGTGCTCCATAACATTTAATGAGATAGAGTGCTTTAATTAAAAATATATGATTATATTCTCAACTCAATTGTTATAAAAATATTGTATTCTCGAAGGATAGTACTCGAACACTATTTTTTTTTAAGGTATGTAAAATTTGTCTAAGTTATGGAACTTAGGTATAGTTTTGATGAACTTGTCCCAAGAGAAACAGAAGAGTACATTCGAAAAAGACCAAAGTATGAACTAATATTCGAAAAGTTGAATGCACCATTGAAAAAATAAGTCATCGAAAATGGTTGTTTTGATGACTTCATTAAGGCACGCAGGATTGGAAAACACTCTAAAGCAGTATCTTTTTTATATCGAAATATTAGTTGAAGTGGTTATAGAGAAGTTGCACGAAAACGTCAAGTAGAATTAAATCTATGTATTTAGAAATGTCATTGTACATGTGTCAAAATCATAGAATTTGACCATTAGTATTAGAAGTTTATAAATAAGACCTTTGATTGCCAATTTTCAGTGGATTGAATCATTATCACTTAACTCCTCAAACACCGATAACGCCTCACATCGAAATTGGCTACAGATTCACAAGGTCACCGTGTATGTATTCAATTCTTACCTTTTATGAATTCATGTCTCTTTACTTTACTACATCTTTCTAAACCCTTTACTTTTTTTAATCTCCATTTCTTCTTGAAACTTCTACTTTTCCAATCTTTATTTTTGGTTACTATAGAAATTATTATCGAAGAATAATATTGATCAAAATTAATCTTTTAATCGAAAAAACTATTATAAAACTTACTTACAAATTATCTTATAGACCATTATACGATATTACTATAATTCAAAATGAATAACTTTATCGAAAATACTATTATTATATGTATTAAGCATCAGACAATTCTTTGATAGGTTGAAAACTATAAACTTGTTTGTTTGGTTAAGTAGAACTTACAATCAAGAATGAATACTATGTCTCATTTTTTAAAATTTATTTGTTAATAGAATCATTTAGTGAAAATTAATTAGTTTATTACGAAATACATTCCTTTCGAGGGATAAGTACAATTTTCACGATTAACAAATTGGCACGCTCGATGGGACAAGTTTGCCAAAAAACTTGATCTTAAGAACAAGTTTTAATGAGAAATGTATGTTGTTAAGAAGTGGTAGAATGACAATAAATAGTCAGAGAAACTGTAGTGGTAACAACAACAATAATAATAATGTTGTGAACACTTATACTAATAATAGTGATAGCAATGATCAAAATCAAATAGATGTACCTCCCAAGGTAAGTAATGAAATGGTTATGGATATTAGTCATGCATGTTGGATATAGCGGGATCCGGAAGAAGATCAAGGCAAGGATGAAGATGTTGCTTTAGAGGTTTTGCTTTTTACATGCCAATCAAATTGAAGGCATTTGTAATTTTGTCTAAGTAGTTCAAGAAGCTTGACTTGTGATCCTTGCATTGCATAAGCATATTCATATACATACACTCATGACTAAAGAAAAGCATTCAAGATTCCATGTTTGCATTTGAAAAGGAATTCTCATGGCTTTGGTTTTGAAAAATCAAAATGTGCACGACCTAATCGATCACAAGCAATAAGTATTCGATTACCTGCTTGTATTATTTCTGGAAAAGCCATGAAGTTACAAGCAAATCGTAATCGATTACGGCGTATTTTACAAAACATAGCACGAATGCCTTAATTGATTATCACTCACCTGTAATTGATTACAAAGGCTTATTACATAATTGACAAAGACTGGTTTAATCGATTACGTCACGATTTAATCGATTACATTGTTCATAAAAGTTTTTCAGATTGTCTCAAGAACATTTTAATCGATTACTTGCTATATTAATCGATTACTTTATGAAAAATAATTGATTACTCTTACGTATTAATCGATTACAATCTATTAAATCTGCTTTCTATATAAAGCTTTTGGATTTGTGCTTTTAGAAACAACATACAATCTGAATTTACGAATTACTCAACACTTTCTAAGCTTTCAAAGGTCCAAGAAACAGATTTTCTAAGTGATACATTTCTTGTTTGAGATCAAAAGATTACATGTTTCATAAATAATGATGTGTTAAGACAAGATTCTTCAAAAGAACGTTAAGAGAGTTGATTTTCTATTCATCAACATTCAATTCATTCACTGAGGATCACAGGTTGTATCTCTCTTGAACTTTTCTACTAAATTGTTTTGTTTGTTTTAAGTTTGTGAAAGGCTAAGATCAAAATAGTTTTCTTTCAAGCTTTCTAGAGTAGTGTTCTCTAGGGGTAAAGAACTGAGTAAAGTTTTCAGGTTCTTTGTGATTTGATTTCTAATAGGGTGTTAGAATTTTGATTCTTTATCTAGGGTGGATAAGGATTATCACTTGTAATAGCTTGTAAAAGAACATATTTGATTTAGTAGAATTCTAATCTAGAATGATTAGAAGAACTGGATGTAGCTTCTCTTGAGAAGTGAACCAATATATGCGTTTGTGTTGATCTTTCTATTTCTTAATCTCTTCTTGTTATCTTAACCTCTTGATAACTATGATTTTTTTCTTAATCAACAAGTGCATATTTTTGTCATTGATACCTTGGACTGAGTGATTTGGTTGAATTGAATTTTCATTGATTTTAAAAAGTGATAAAGATCCTTCAACTTTGATTTTGTAAAAGTTTTAAAAGGTCAATTAAATACCAATTCACCCCCTCTTGGTATTTGGGTGTATTTGAAAACAATGGGAATACCCAGAATAACCAAGAGGGGGGTGAATTGATTTAAACTTGATCTTTTAAAATTTTTATAAAATCAGAGTCAAAGGATCTTAATCACTTTTAAACCAAGAATGCTTTTAATCAATCAAATCACTCAGCTCAAAAAACCAATAGCTCAAAATAGAACTTGTTGAGTAATGATAATGACACCAAGAACAAATGAACAAGATGACTTGTAGAAATAGAGATAAAAAAACAGTAACATAAGCAATTTATACTGGTTCACTTCTCAAGACTAGCTACATCCAGTTTCTTCTAATCAACACTAGATTAGAGTTCCACTATTATAAATTTCAGTTCTTACAAGCTTTACAACAAACTCTCTTTATCAACACTAGATAAAGAATAGAAATCTAAAACCCTATTAGACTTTTAATGAACAAGAACCAGAGAACACTACTCTATTCTTTCCTAGAGAACACTACTCTAGCCCAAGCTTCAAGAACCTTTTTACAATAGCATCAAATAACAAAAATTACATAAACGAAATTACAATCAAAGATTAAGGAGAGAAACAACCTGATGATCCAATGAATATGAATGCATATGAATTACCAATCAAGGTTGAATTGCAGAAACAAAATTTTAGAACATGCTCTCCATTAAACTTTTGAAATCTCTTGCCCAATAAATCATTCAATACCCATAAAGATTAAAGAGTGGGACAAGAAGTTAGTAAACCCAGAAAATCACTTTCTAACTCTTAGAAGACTTGTGTATACTCAGAAAATTCGAAGTGTTCCAGTTGCAAACCAAGCCAAGCCTTCCTTCTATTTATAACAGAATTTTGTAACAATCTGTAATCGATTACACGTGCCAAATAATCAATTAAAATGCATATGTAATCGATTAAATTGTCACTTAATTGAATAAAGTGTTCAAGGCTCATACTGGGTTTCAAAAAAACAAAATAATCGATTAATCCGAGCTGTAATCAATTAAATCAGAAAAGTTTTATTTCAGAAACAACTTGTGTAATCAATTACGAATATCAGTAATCGATTAAAGCAGAAAAACAAGCTTATTCAAATAGCCTATGTAATCGATTACGAATAATGGTAATCGATTATCACAACAATGCACAAAATTTATTTTACACTATGTAATCGATTACAAGAGTTGTGTAATCGATTAAAGTGTTCATCAAAGCTTTTCCAGTTTTAAACATGAACTGAATAATCGATTAATTTTCTATGTAAACGATTAAAACAGTGAAATTACATTTTTCCAAAAACATTACTCAATTAATTCTTTTTTTAAAGTGTGAGTAGCTTTTGATATTTTAATGAAAAACATTTAAGCATGTTAATGATTATATGCATGCAATGCAAGGATCAAAAGATTGGCTTCCCCTACACTTCATTTGAATTACAATCTTCAAGGCAGGTGGAAAGCTCAAAAAATTCTTCTAAGTCATAGGCTTCATTCTTCTTGTTGCTCCCCTATATCCAACAATATTCATATTGCTTTCAATGCAAACATCAACCATATATATATAAGTGGTGAAGAGACGATGCATTCACAAGTCCAGACAACTGTTGTCGAGACTTCTTTGCCACAAATAATGTAGTGTCAACTACAAACACCCCACCATTTTCTACTTTGAGACCATAGGGTATGCCACCATTCTCCAACGAAATGAATATGTGATAAACACATTGTCGACACGCACCAAAACAATTTTACTAAGCTAATTCTGTAGCACAGAGCTAACCTAGGTCAACTCAGAGACACGATTAATATGGTTCTAGCTTCAAATCATTGGTAATAATAAGGGGATTTTTGTCAAACAGTTGGTATGCGTAAAGTAAAAATGCAAGAACACAAACTAAAATTAAAGAACAATGCAAAGATTAACAAGATTATCAAGGAATAAAGTAAAATAGATGAGAAAGCATCAATCCAATTCACTAACCCAAGCTATTTGAATCATCATCATTCCCATAAGTTGATTCTAACATGAACATTCATTCAATCTCATTAGAAGTTGTTCAATCGAATTAACCCCTAATTTAATTGAAACCACAACGCTAATTGAAATATCATCCAATTAATTCTGTGATTATCATTTGAAATTAAGACATGAATCCATAATCCTAATTCACTTTCAATCCCAAATGCATTCATAATCATGAAAACATAGTAGAGATTGAAGAAGAAGGTGAATATTCAAGTAGAAATCGAAATACCGAACCGGAACTCCAATTCTTCTCTTGCTTGAGTTAAATCCTTGGATTGATTAGTGATTTAGCCTCCCATGATGATCACCAAGGAAAGCCCCAAGAAATGAGTGCAGAAAAATGGAGGAATAGCACAATGGAAATGAAGAAGATGAAGAACAATGAAGAACACTTGAGAGAAAATGAAGAACAAGCTTTTGATCCTAAAAACTAAAGAAAAGAAATGTAAAAGTTGTTTATTGAATTGTAAGTGTGCTGTCCAAGTTTTCACTAAGTCACTAATACATATAGTGACTAAGTTCTGAAAATAAAATGGGTCACAAACAAGCCCAACAATCTAATTATTTGCTATTTACAACCATGAAAGTCAAATTCACAGTCCAAAATTACAAGTGTAGAGGCGCAAACTTCCAAGCTTAAAATGACCCTCTAAATGACAGAATTGGCCTCGGGCTATTTCTAGTAAACTTGTAGGTCTTTTTGTTATCTTTCTAGGGACTCCTAGAACGCTCCATTCGGAGATCGGTAGCATCCTATAGGCCCTGCACAAGTCAGATACGTCAAGTGAGCAAAAAATCCGAAAATACGCAACAATTAGCAATTAAGCCCACTTACTTGCCTAGGCCCAAAAACTGAATTAGAATAGGAAAATAAAGGTCAAAGAGAGGTCAAATAAGCTAAGAAGGATAGAAAAATATTCAACTAAAAACCCTCTATCAATATGCCACAATTGAGTTTGCCTATGCCTCAAAGTCAAAACGCAATACCACCTATTGTAGTTAGCAGATGAACCAGTAGACTTTTAGAACTTAGGGGCAACAATCACTCTTATGATGTTGACCAGTTAAGAAATGTGAAAGTTCCTAGTGAAGATAGGATAACAAGAGATAACAACATGATCCCTGCAGATGTTTCTAACAAAACATTGGCAGTTTTTAGACAACAAATAGATCACAGTAATCATGAGATAGTTAATACTTTGACAAATCACATGGCCTCGATTTTAAATCCTATGTTGAGAATGACCAATGAAAGTTATCAATAGATGAATGGTATCCTAACTCAAATAGAAGATGCTTTGACCATTCCTAGAAACCAACCTGGGAATAAACATATAATTTAGGAAATACCAGTGCAACAAAGACCTGTTAATAATAATAATCTTGCAAATAAAGTTAATGTCCCAACATGGTTAGTGAATGATAGAGAACAACCAAACCCTGTTCTGGTGAATAGAAAACAGAATGTAGATGAAGTTCTGGTGAACATGCAGCGAAATCAAATACTTCGACGACAAAATGGCCCAAACAGAGATTTAGGCCTTGAAGCAATTCAAAATCATTAGATTAATCATATGACTGAACAAGCCTTGAATAGGCATGGCTTCGAAACAGGAAATGCACAACCACCTTTTTTCGTTTCTGTTTTCCCTGACTACATTTTACAATCTATGTTGCCAAAGGGTTATACGGTGCCCAAATTTTTGAAATTTGCAGGTGAATTAGAAGAGTCTACTGTAGAGCATGTAACCCATTTTCTAATAGAATATGATGATTTAGCTACTAAAGAGTTTCTCAAAATGAAATATTTTCCTAGTTTTCTAACAAAAAATGTGTTACTTGATTCACCACATTACCACCAAATTCGATATATATTTGAGCACAACTCAAAAGGGTATTCCATGAACATTTCTTTAAAGGAGAGACTAAGGCTAGTCTCATAGATTTGGAAACTACTAAATGTTTCAATGGTGAAACAATTGAAGATTATTTAAATAGGTTTTGCCATATGAAGTCTCTATGTTATACTCAAATTCCTGAACATGAATTAGTTAGAATGGTTGCAGCAGGTTTAGATTTTTCAATTTGAAAGGAATTGGTAAGTCAACAAGTTGTAGATATGGTACAAGTAGTAGATAGAGTAAGAAGAATCGAGCAAATAAATATAAGAAATGAATTAAAAATTTGATAAAAATAGGAGGGATAAAATAGCATATGTGGAAGAATATAGAGATAATGATAATTCTATAAATTATCAAGATTTAGATATTAATCAAGAAGAAAACGAAATATGAGTGGCAAAATTAAAACCTGGACCTCCTTATACTTGTCAAATGTTAAAATTGAAGGAAAAACTGAAATTCTATCACTCGAAATATAGCTTTGATGTAAAGATAAACCAATTTTTCTTAGTGATTATCATAAAATTCCTTCTTTTGAACAAAAAAAGGGAAAAGATATTGTAAATTCCATAATGTTTTTGGACATTGGACTAATAGTTGTTTACGTTTAAGAGTTATGGTCCAAAAAGCAATTGACAAAGGACTATTGAAATTAAAAGAGAAACCAATGAAGGTGGATACTAATCCATTCCACATCCAGGCTAATTATATCAAACCCATGCAGATCATGATGATGAGAGCTTCAATAGGAACACCAAGGGTGAGTATTCCTTTATCCGAAAAGGAGATAAATCAAGCCTTGGAAGAATTTGAAAAGGAAGAGGAATCAGTTTTCCCACCTGTAGGAGAAACATTATGTGGAATTTCTTTTGAAGAAACAAAAAGCTGAAAAAGATGTAATGTTGTGTCCTCGCTACAACGTCGTGTTCGACAAATCGGACACTAAAGCTTTCGAGGCTTTAGAGATTCAAAATAATTTTCAAAAGAATAAAGAAGCAAATGTTAAAGGAAATGAGAAACAAAACATAAGTAAGTCAAGTCCAAAGTCCTTATAGTTTCTCTTAGAGGAAATCTTATGTTCCTCATGCAAATGTTTAGTCAAACAAGTGGTTTAGATCGGGGAATGAAGGATCAAGGTCATGTTTTAAAGAATTCAAAGTCAATAGTTTGGCACTTCGAAGAGGAGAAACTACTGAAGGTTTCAGAAAGGGATACTATGAATACCAGAATCCTACATTGGTGAATAGAAACATGTTGAAAACCCAGTGAAGAAGGCATAAGAGAATGAAGAGGGATTCAATATTGGCAATGCAGCAAAAGAGTGGTGTTAGACCTTTAGTTTTTTACACAACAACAGAAGGCCCACCTCTTGGTTTCAAAAAGAAAATATTGAGCAAGGAACAAAAAGATAAGGAAATTATAACTGACTCCTTTGAGTTTGGTTTCAAAGATTCTTTGGAAGCCATATGTGGAGTAATTTCGATATTACCCATAGAGTATGCTGAAGACTATCAAAATAAGAACATACTGAGCAATTATGCTAGGGAAGATTATTTCGATGATGCTTTTCTAAGCCTAAAGGAAGTTTGGGTTACACAAGTTTCCTATTTTGCTTCTTATTGAAATGTTACGATTTTTGATCCCCCTACTGATGACATGAGATGTCACATCAAACCACTCCATTTGACAACTTGTTAGAAGACCAAATCATTAACAAGATTTTGGTCGATACATGGGTTTCATTCAACATCTTACCTAGATCTATGTTACGGAGGCTTGGTAGGACTGTAGAAGATTTGGTACCTCATAATATAGGGGTGTCAGATTTCTGTGGGAAGCCCTCAGATTCTGAAGGGGTAATTTGTTTGGATGTTTCAATAAGTAGCAAGAAAAGACCTACAGTGGTTTTAGTGATTTCCTCACAAGCTAACTTCAACATGTTATTGGAAAAGAGTGGATACATGGAGTTGGAGCAGTTCCATCAACGGTTCATCAAAAACTCTTCTTCTGGAATGAGGATGGAAAATTGGAGATGCTCGAAGTTGAGCAGTCATCCTATGGAATATATGTTGCCTTTGCAAGTAAAGGTGATCAAGCAATGACAAGAAATGCTCCATTCGAAGTCGAAGATTCATTCTATGTGAACAACAAGTCAGGTGATGAAAAATATAAGTTCTTTTGTTGGGATGCCACTAGGGGTTTCCTTTTAATCAACAAGGTCATTGAAAAAATGACCAAAGTTGAAGAGTCATGACTTCATCAAAAGCTTATGTGAGCTTTATGGCTCACCTATCAGCTTACATAGTTGATGATAAGAAACAAGCGGCTACTACGACCATCAAAATCGGAAAAACGACTACTGCGGTTGTCGAAAATAAGGAAGAGATGGATACTAATGCCATTGTCGAAAAGAAGGAAGATATGAATATTGATGTCATCGTCTAAAAGAAGGAAATGAATATTGATGTCATCGTCTAAAAGAAGGAAGAGATGGATACAAATGCCATCAAAGGAAAAAGGAAAGAGATGGATATTGATGCCATGGAAGAGAAAAAGTAAGTATTGGACAATAAGGAAAAATCAAAAGATGTTTTTGAGAAAAAAGGTGAGGAGTTAAACTTAAATTGTATTTATGACAATTCACCTTTAGGATTCGAGAAATTGTTGTCCTCAGGATTAAAAAAGATGGAATCTCAAGATCCTATGGAAGAAGTTAACTTGGGGACTGAAGGAAATCAAAAGTCTACATATGTTAGTAAATTGTTAGATGTGGGGCTTCGAGAAAAAATAATTTCTTTGTTACGTGAGTTCAATGATTGTTTTGCAAGGGATTATGGAGATATGCCTAGACTTAGAAGAAAGTTGGTGGAGCATAGATTGCCTATCCGTGAAGGAAAAAAGCCAGTGAAGTAGGCACTAAGAATATTTGCTCTTGATGTCATGAAATACATTTATATAAGACAATCTATGCTATAAGACAAAACTTAAACTCATGTAATCAAGAGCAAATAAGATAAAAGGCTTTAAAAGGCTAAAGAGAAAATAAGATAAAACTTGAGATATTTTATTCATTTTCTCATAAAGGAATACATTTATATACCTCTAATTCATGTTAATTAATAGATACTATTTATCCATGTATCAACATCTCATTATTTAAAATAAAACTTTAATTTATAATACAAATATCTAACTATATCCTATATACTGTTTTAACCATTTAATTTTTAGAGCATATTTGGTCTTCCTAAACCCATCCTACCACTTGCAAAGGTCATTTCTTTGTTTTTACTATCTTTATTTGGTTTACAAAATAGAAGAGAAGACAAGCTTCTCCGGCTTTATAAGTCAAGGCACCAAATACATGCTTGAATTATTGGGGCAGCCTTCTACAAGTCTCTATCGCATTTTATCATAGGGATTAATGAGAGGAGCCTTTAAATAGGGAGATAATAGAGACTAATCATACCTATTTTCACAAATGGCTTTTTACTTAAATCCCCCAAAACAAACGGGTTTATACACTCTTAAAGAATCTTTCATACTAAAGTTTCCAAAAGTGGATATAATTCACATGGGCTACAAGAGCTCCAACAATCCATCCAGAAATAAAAACCCTGCCACGTGAACAACTAAGCCTCCATACACAATCATTGATTCATGAAAATCAAAGCTTGCAGCACTATTTCTAGCATTAACCCTGCTGATACAGAAATTAACCTTAAGACAATGGAACCAAGGAATGCAGAAAGCCATTGAAAAATGAGTGGTTTTCTGGCACAAGGAATCCCTATCAGATGGTCAAATACTCAAGCCAAGACAAACATGCATTATCCAAGTGTTTTTCCCACCTCCAACACACCACATTCATTTTAGTGGGGCCTCTTTAACGAAAGAAAAGTTATCTGTTTTATTAGCCAGAGGTGACAGAAGGCGCTTTTCTTGATCATCGTCTAATCCTGATGTTGATTGAGATCCACGAGGCGAGGCAGTCGAAAGAGACTCAATGATTTCATCTTCTGCAAACACTAGTCACCAAGATAAGCAGAGCACAAAGTTTACATTTGTTCCTAAGATGGAAATCCCACATTAGAAATTAGGATAAAGATTGCGTGGGAAAAAAGAATATACGCACCTGAACATTCATGATATTCTGGTAGCTGTTTAACAGTTGTTACTTCAACACATTCAGGAAGTAGACAGCTACAAAATGAACCTAAAAAAATTTCACGAGAAGGCTGCACTTAGGATCTCATTGTGTTATTAAAACAAGATTACGGAGAATGTGGCATGAAAAGTATAGAACAGAGGGAGACAGATGAAATGATATGAATTTGTCACACAAATGATATTATTCTCACACCATGATGTTATAAAAAGCTAAAATAGAATTTGTCCTTTATTTATGATTTTTGTTTCAGTTTTGGTTCTTTAAGATTAAAAAGTGGCAAAAGAACCAAAATAATACAAATTAAATAAAAAATTACCAATTTGGGGCAACTTTCAAACTATTTACAAATCTGGGGCAACTGGTCACGCCCAGAACTGGGCATGACCAGTGTGTATAAATGCCCCCCATTTCCAGTTTTCCCTCATTACTCAGTGTTGCGCATTATTGAATCGAGTTGCAGAAGTGTAGTGTT